>AWOL01S0024483.1:0-103925 GCA_000715115.1 Nicotiana otophora | reverse complement strand
GTACGTACACCTCCACCTGCATACATCGGGTGAGGCGGCAGGGCCGCTTTGTGTGAAGATGGTTACATAGGATCTCATCTCAAATCCTATAAATGTTGTTGATAGATTTTAATAAGCTTGCTATGGTTGAGACAGTTATCTATATTATTCTATTGCCACACTGGTTCATCATAATTATCTTGTATTTCTAAATTCTTAAATTGGTGTTTAGTTTTCATACTACTACTATTCGATGGTACTAACGTCCCTTTTGCCGGGGGTGCTACATCTTTAAATAGATGCAGGTGGTTTCACAGCAGGAGACATTGATCAGTGATAGCAGTACACCTTCTTCTCAGCTGACTTGGTGAGCCCCACTTCATCTTGGGGTCATGTATCTTTTGATCTTTATGTATTATGGTTGAGGTATGGCCGGGGCCTTGTTGCCGGCATTATCATTGTAATCTTCTTTATCTATAGAGGCTTCGTAGACATAGTGTGGGTTGTGTATTGGTGCCGGTTAAAGACAAACTATGTTATGTTGTGGATGTATTATTTGTCCATTTGAGACTTTAAAAATGATGAAACAATTGGAAATGAATTGGTAATTGCAGACATGACCACATTTTTGTTTAATTAAGGAAAACATATATTCTCTTTATTCATGAATGAGTTTGGGTAGAAGGAATCTAACAGACTTGCTTGGTCGGGTTCACTCGGTTGAGCGCCGCTCGCGCTCCTCGGTTTTGGGGCGTGACACTTAGCATACTATTAATTGTCTTCCTCCGTGTTGCAATATTTGCTTAGTTCTATGTAGCCAATCGTGTTGTGCTTGCTGTTGCTTTTATATTCATTGCTGTCTTGCTTACACTGTACATTGCGTGGTGATCATTTCTTATATGCCATTCGTTGTCTTTACTCTCATTTGTTGACTTGAATTGTGGTATAACACTAATACAAGCATACACGTAGATGAATCACCCATATCGGTTGAGGAAGATGAATCCTGACGCTATTGACCATTACATGTACTCTTGTCTACTTGCCTTCTGTGTAAGGGTTGTTCTCCCGGCATGTGAGTCATCCGTGCGGTTATGAATTGTAATGCAGGCACAAGATGCCAAGTGATTAGGGTTCATGAATTGTGTTACACCCCATGTTTTCGAACGTGAAAGTATGCCATAAATAAATTGATGAAAGATCGGAAATGAGATGTTACATCCGCTTTTTCGTACGTTAAAGTTTTGTCGTAAGTTAATCGATGCAGACTCGGGAATGAGATTATTTTTGAGATTATAAGCATTTATGCTATTTATAACATGCGATAAGTAAGTGTCGTGAAGGTTAAAGAGTAAACGAATCAAATAAAATGAGTTTCGTTGAAGGTTGTCAATTTGGGATAAAATACGGCCCGAGCTATAATACTCGGTATTTATGGACTAGTGCCATACAAGGTACCACATGACTATGATAGTAAGGTATATAAAGTGTGTTAAAAGTGAATAGTATTTTAAGTAATTAGAGATAATTCTTAATTATATAGATAATTAATTAATTGTGGGGATAATTATAGTATTAAATTGGATTAAGTGGATAAAGATTTTTTTGTGTGGGCTGCCACATGACATTAAGCTAGGCAAAGGTGGCACCAATGTGCATGATGAGTCATAACACATGAGGTGCCTTGATTACACGTAAAAGGTTTTTTGGATAATTACCTTTGCTTGGTCTCTTTATTGGTAATGTAGCTCGGAGAATAGCACTGAAGTTATGGCATGCTTGCCACTTTAGAATTAGACCAGCAACGTTGGTGATTAATCAGGTTTAGTTGTTATTCATCATTGCAAGTGTTATCTTTCAATGGAGTGAATATTAGTCGGATAAGAAATAATGTGCTATGATATCCAGAATATCATTTGGATTTTTCCCTACTTCGATCTCGTCGTTACGTGTTTTATCGCAATTGACGTGTGCTAGAGGGATTGTCAAGAGAATTGGTTCAGGTATGTTAAGGCTATACCTTCTTTTCTTTTGGCTTGATCCATACGATACAAACAAAATGAGCAAATGCACAACTTTCATAAATGACTCTATTCATAGAAGTATTAGAGGTGCCTATGTTCTTGAATTCCCATGTGTCTTATTATTACATCTTCTATTCATGGGGCTCACAAAATACATAAGTTGATAAAGTTTATTTCCTGATATTAATCAAAGCCATATTGATCTTAAGACATTCCAAAAAATCTTATTAACATACTTCTTATGCATTTATGCATTTATACATGTACATTGACCCATGACCAGATGGCGTTATATACGATGATTATATGTATATGGGATATGGGAAAAGGTTACAGTGTTATATACGCACCACCACCTGATCAGTTGGTATACGTTGATGATTTGCCCACAGTGGCCGAGATAATATAATGGAATGCCCTCAGAGGCTTGATGATGTTATGAACGCATATACCTATGCATGGTATGATATTTATATGCATATGCATGATATTATAAATATGAAATGATTCAGAGGGCTATTCAGACTTACATGTTGAGTCTTTTACTCCATATTTACCTATGTCTTTATTTACTGATTTTCATTCCTTACATACTCGGTACATTATATTTACCGACGTCCCTTTTAACTAGGGACGCTGCGGTTCATGTTCGCAAGTCCCGATAGATAGGTTGAGAGTCCTCCAAGTAGGCTATTAGCTCAGCGGAAGATGTTGGTGCGCTCCATTTGCTCCGGAGTTGCTTATTTGGTCAGTATGATTTGGACATGTATTGATTAGTATGGCGGGGCCCTGTCCCGACCTTTATGGTATTTATCTACTCTTAGAGGCTTGTAGAGATATGTCATGTACGTGAAAGATTGTATTGCCTTGGCGGCCTATGTTCAGTGTACGAGTGAGCATTTTGGTCTTATAGGTCCGTATGTCATATGTATAAGTTTGTATTACATGTTAGGTCATCCAATGTTGAGTGTTTCCTCATGTTTTATACTACTTATCTCATGGTAGCTCATTTACACATGATAGTATGATATTAAAGATACGTTACGTTGGTACTCGGTTGAGTAAGGTACCGGGTGCCCGTCACGGCCTATCGGTTTGGGTCGTGACAAAAGTGGTATTAGAGCAGTTCTGTCCTAGGGAGTCTACAAGCCGTGTCTAGTAGAGTCTTGNTTGTTTATGGGTGTGTTGTGCACCACACTTATAAGCAGGAGGCTACAGGGCATTTAGGACTGTCACTCTTTCTTCTTACTCTAGATCGTGTGGTAGAGCTCACTTGTAAGAATTCAGACTCCTAAATTCTATTTTATTCATAATAAGATGATACCTACATCCAAAAGATAGCTGGTAAGCAATTTAATGTGGCTGTGGAAGAGTTGGGTCAGAGGAACTCGATTTTTGCATCATGCTTATGATGAATAAATGTGAGGTCTTCAGTAGAACATATGTGTACTAAGACATGTAAGCTTCTTGATAATGAGCCATAAGGCAAGAATATCTACCCATATGGTGAAAAGCAATGAGAGATTCAGAAGGTAGATACAAGTTTCAATAAGTAAAAGAAGCAAGGTGAAGAAGGGTACGAGGCCCCCAGTTAATGAAGATTATCAGGATTTACAATTCAAGCAGAGAAATATAAGCCTTTTGAGTTACCTTCAACATTAACAGATGTATGTACAATCAGCCACACCCATCTCAGTTATGCCCTATGGGAGCTAACAAATATGGTTTAAGAGAAGAACTAGATATCAGGATCCGACTGGGGTTAGAGTAACCCAAAATGGTGGATGGATTATTTGTGTTAGTTGACAATCCCGAAGGATAGTCCAAACGTGGTAATGGATCTCCTTGAGAGACACCCAGATGGTGCGCTCTTAAATAGTATAGCTACATATGAGTACTAAAAAGATAGGCACGGGAAGCCTGGAAGGGATAAATATTATCTTAGTGTGGCTCCAGTCCCTAGTAGAGAAAGAATGTTAGGCAACCCGAAGAGCCAGTAGATGGAGCAAGGGAGCTAAAAGCAAAAGAATGTCATGTTGAAGTTTTCAGAATAAAGTGATAGACAAAAATGTTAGCAGGGAAATAAGAAGAGAGTTAATGAAGCATTATGAGTAAGATGTGATACATGGATGACAATGGTAGATAAAATAAAATGACAGTATTACAGAGTATATAGTCAAGTGAAGAAAACAACACAAGATTAGAATACCCCCTAGACATACATAAGAGGTAACTATGGAATAGTAAAGGAAGAATGCGGTGAAAAGGCGAAAGTAACGAGATTATTCAAATCCTACAGATATGCTACGATTTCAGAACATTATGCAAACACGACATCAAGGAGAGGAAGTAAGGGTTCCTGTATGAGATGTTATTGATAGATAAGGAGCCGGTGCGAGATGTAAGTTAAGACAAAGGAAATAACCCAAGAAAGATTACGCGGAATATTGATATGAGAATGGGCTAATGAATAGTTAGCAGTTGATTCAGGAAGAGCCTAGTTATGGCTAGACAAAAGGATACAGACAAATCAACAGATCGTGCAAGATAAACATAGTGAACCCCAACATGGGGAACTCAGTCTCGCAGATATGACATCGTGACACTTGAGAAATATTCAGATAGGAGTTGGGGTAGTTAAAGGTACCATATGAGTGTTATGGAAATAAAAAGAGTGCCACTGGGAAGACAGTCAAAACTTCAGTTCAGAAGCAATAGTACGAGCACATGAGTGTGGAGGTAAGTAACTAAGGATAATTATAGGTGAGTACGAACATCAAAAATTTGATCGGGTATACGATGTAATAAGCTTGCAGCTTTACAAGAATCAGAGGGTCTTCCCTAAGTACTACAACGAAAGACTAGCTGAGGAAATAAGGAAGAAGGCTTCAAACTAAGCATAGTAACTTGAAGAAGAAATGGTCTTGTTATAGTAGTCTCACTACAACATTGTATGCACTCCATAAGAAAGTGGCACCTACCGTGGCTAATGAACGGGAAGTAAAATCAAAGGTAATATTCGAGATCATATGAGTTGCATGAAAATTCCAGCATGCGTGGGAACTAAGATAAGCTAAGTATGCACGCAACAAGGGGGCAGAAAGACCAGGAAAAGTAATAGCTTACGTGTAAAGAAAGCTGAGAAGGAGCTAAAGGAATTATTCAATCAATGACGCAGAGTTAGTTAGGTTATGAACGCACCTAAGATTTCGGAGTATTATCCATGCAGCATATATGTTGATAATCATACAACCATAGAAGACTCTGGTATAAGTTAAAAGAAAGAATTGAGTCCAGGTCATAGACAAAGGATTGAATTGTTAGTAGATTGTATCATGGATATTCCATAGCGTCCATGAAAGGCTGAAGTAATAACTAATATCATAAACCGCAGATCGAAAGATAGCTTAAGCCTACATAAAGGCTGATTAGAGGGAAGAGGAAACTAAAGAGTTACATCAACTAAGTTAATCAGGAGTCTGATTATCGACCCAGAAAATTATAGAAATCGTGATTGAGAACATTGCAGAATCACTCTTAATATCATAGGCACAAGAGAGATAGTACAACAACTATATTCTATAACGGCTCTACGAGAAAGCCAGTTAGAAGAGTACCAGCCTCATAAGAAGTCAGTATGAAGCTCCCACCAGATTATGTATGCATCAGAGGTGCAAGTATTATAATAGAGCTTCAAGTTGTTGATGTAAATTATACATATATGGAAGGGAGGTCATAAAAGAGATAGAAGATGTGATGTGAGATTTTAAGGTAAGTAAGGTAAAGGTGAACAACGTACGAGATATTCACATGCGGAAGGTTGTGTATAGTCCATACTTCAGATAGAAGGCCGCGTTGGGATTCAGTATCCAGGAATGATAGCGGCATCGTCAGTGGAATACATTCCAGCCCATGGTTGCTAGATACTGAGAGGTCTAGTTAAGAGAGTAAAGAAGAGTTAGAGATGATGTGATGTCTCGCTTAATGTTCGATAATGACATAAGGAAATCTATGGTGCAAGCAAGTTGAAGGAATGTTAAGATTTGTATAAATAGATATGTGTAGGTCGCAAGCTAAAGTATGGTACATCGACAAGGTTTTAGGAAGACATTGGTAAGGATAAGGAAAGGCGAGTGAAAAGGTGATAAGAACGGATAAGTCCTCGGGATTCAGCCCATGAAAACAAAAAAGTTAATGGTTTCTCTAAGTTATAGAAAGTTCAGTATAGACTGAATGAACTCAAAGGAGTCTAAGACTAATAGCATTTATAAGAGATGAAATGCTGCCCTGGTAGTATAATAACGGTGTAATTGTGATAGATAAAGGATGATGTTTGGGCCCTCGATTGAGTAATGATTTGAAAATAAAAGGTGAATTTCATGAATTGTACAGGATTAAAATACCCACGTAAGGTGAATCACATTGGGATGATATGAAATACGGTTATGGAAGTATGGTATCACCTCCAGGTGGATCAAGAAAATCACTTCAAATGTTCCTCGATACAACGTGAGCCTTAGTGATTACGCAAGAGGTTTCAAGCTATTAGTGGTGGATTGTAGATCAATATTGAGGTGAATCAACAATGGATGGATAAAAGTTACAAAGTATGAGATGAGATTAGGCCATCATTCTTAAGATGAACAATAATGAAGAAGCATTAAAGGACTTAGATTTATACATATGAGATAAGCAAGGAGAGTAACCTGGAATTTGGTAGCAGACCTCGGTAACAGTAAACCAACGTAAGAGTTATGGTATAGTATGACCTACTTAGATGTAGTAAAGCCATAGACGCCCAGAGGTACAACTTGTCAAAATTTGGTATATGTTCACACAGTGAGGCCTAGAGATTGGCTAAAAGCTAGAGGGAAGAATCGCATAGGCGTACATACAAGGACAAAGTCGTACAGACTACATGACGGAAGGTAGCAATAGTTATGAGATTGGAAGAATTCCGACCACAAGTCATGGTGTGAGAACGAAGCCTAAGGAGGGGGAATACCCCTAGCCTTTGGATTTATTCAAAGAGCAGTTGCCTAGATGGAAAGGGGAGCATTAAAGTATTCACAAGAGCTATGGGATATAAGAATGATAAGTGCATCAGCCAACATTCGAGGATGAATGTTCCAAAGGGGGGAATGATGTTACACCCTATGTTTTCGTACGTGAAAGTACGCCATAATTAAATTGATCAAAGAACGAAAATGAGATGTTACATCCAGAATTTTCGTACGTTAAAGTTTTTTCATAAGTTAATCGACGCAGACTCGGGAATGAGATTATTTTTGAGGTTATAAGAATTTATGCTATTTATAATAGGCAATAAGTAAGTGCCATGAAGGTTAAAGGGTAAACGAATCATAGAAAATGAGTTTCATTGAAGGTTGTCAATTTGGGATAAAATATGGTCTGAGCTAAAATACTCGGTATTTATGGACTATTGCCATACAAGGTAACACATGACTATGATAGTAAGGTATATAAAGTGTGTTAATAGTGAGTAGTATTTTAAGTAATTTGAGATAATTCTTAATTATGTGGATAATGTATTAATTATGGGGATAAAGATTTTTTAGTGTGGGCTGCCACATGGCATTAAGCTAGGTCAAGGTGGCACCAATGTGCATGATAAGTCATAACACATGAGGTGCCTTGATTACACATAAACGTTTTTTGGATAATTACCTTTTCTTGGTATCTTTATTGGTAATGTAACTTGGAGAATAGGAATAAAGTTATGGCATGCTTGTCACATTAGAATTTAGACCAGAAACGTTGGTGATTAACAGGTTTAGTTGTTATTCATCATTGCAAGTGTTATCTTTCAATGGAGTGAATATTAGTTAGATAAGAAATAACGTGCTATGATATCAAGAATATCATTTTTATTTTTCCCTACTTCGATCTCATCGTTACGTGTTTTATCGTAATTGACGTGTGTTAGAGGGATTGTCAAGAGAATCGGTTCAGGTATGTTAAGGCTATCCCTTCTTTCCTTTTGGCATGATCCATATGATACAAACGAAATGAGCAAATGCACAACTTTCATAAATATCTCTGTTCGTAGAAGTATTAGAGGTTCCTATGTTCTTGAATTCCCATGTATCTTATTATTACATCTTCTATTCATGGGTGTCAAAAAATATGTAAGTTGATAAAGTTTATTTCCTGATATTAATCAAAGGCATATTGATCTTATGACATTCCAAAAAATCTTATTAATGCACTTCTTATGCATTTCATCCATTTATACATGTACATTGACCCATGACCAGATGGCGTTATATACGAGTATATTATATGTATATGGGATATGGGAAAAGGTTACAGTGTTATATACGCACCACCACCTGATCAGTTGGTATACGTTGATGATTTGCCCACAGTGGCCGAGATAATATAATGGAATGCCCTCAGAGGCTTGATGATGTTATGAACGCATATACCTATGCATGGTATGACATTTATACGCATATGCATGAAATTATAAATATGAAATGATTCACAGAGCTATTCCGACTTACATGATGAGTTTTTTACTCCATGTTTCCCTATGTCTTTTATTTACTGATTTTCATTCCTTACATACTCGGGACATTATTTGTACTGACATCCCTTTTGCCTGGGGACGCTGCGTTTCATGCCCGCTTGTCCTGATAGAAAGGTTGAGAGTCCTCCATGTAGGTTATCATCTCAGCGGAAGATGTTGGTGCACTCCATTTGGTCCGGAGTTGCTTATTTGGTCAGTATGATTTGGACATGTATTGATTAGTATGGCGGGGCCCTGTCCCGACCTTTATGGTATTTATCTACTCTTAGAGGATTGTAGAGATATGTCATGTACGTGAAAGATTGTATTGCCTTGTCGACCTATGTTCAGTGTACGAGTTATCATTTTGGTCTTATAGGCCCGTATGTCATATGTATAAGTTTGTATTACATATTGGGTCATCAAATGTTGAATGTTTCGTCATGTTTTATTCTACTTATATCACGACACCCTCTCCGGCTTATTTACCTATGATAGTATGATACGAAAGATACATTACATTAGTACTCGATTGAGTAAGGTACCGGGTGCCCGTCGCGGCCTATTGGTTTGGGTCATGACAAATTGGAACCCGCGAGCTGTGATTATGAGGTTTGGTACCTCGTGGAAATGCTTGATAGATATTTTGTGAAAGCGGCTATTCTTATTGAGTTGTTGCTGGTTTTTGTTTATTTGGTATCACCGGACTTAGACTATTTTCAACTTACTCTACAACACTATTAGCTGACTTCTTCCTGTTAAATATTGGTATTACTAGTGTATCATTGCAAGCATTATTTTGTATTCCTTATCCTTCTTAGCTTATTATTAATATTGTTTCTCTGTTAATTCACCATCACACTTGTTCAGGTTGTTTTTGTCCGGTAGGTGTCTTTGTTGTTCCTCGTCACTACTCCTCCAAGGTTAGTCTTAATACTTACTAGGTACCATTGTGGTGTATTCATACTACGCTTTTGAACAGTTTTGTGCAGATCCAGGTGCCGCAGTTATTGTTAATTATTAGCTGGCTGACAGAGCATTACCGTGGAGACTCAAGGTAAACCTGTCATCGTGTTCGCAGGCCTCGGAGTCACCTTCTGATATTTTACTTGTACTGTTTAATTGTAAGGCCCTGTAAAAGTTTACCTACAACCCGAGGTTTTGTGATGCCGGGGCAGGTAGAGCGGACTATTCAAACGCTTGAGGATGTGTTGCGCTCTTGTATTCTTGAATTTAAGGGTAGCTGAGATGATCATTTGCCATCCGTTTTCAAGATGACCTGGAAAGGCTTGACTGAATGGATTGAATGGACTGCTATCGTACTACTTCTCATGCCCCAAACTCGGGGAGCGCGACCGGTGCTCAACCGAGAGAACCCGACCGAGCAAGCCTATTAGATTACCTTCTACCCAAACTCATCTATGAATATAGAGGAGATGTACTCCATTACTCAAAAACTAAAAAGATTCTATTAACAACTACCTTTTCATTCCCATTAGCAGCCTCATTCATAATTTTTAAAATATTACGAGTTTATAGGATTGATGTAAAACATGATTTCCAAATACCAACATTTCTAATTCAATTCCCAACATCAACCACAACCCACAACCTATCTACGGAGCATCTAATTCAATCCACCCCTACACCGGCACGTGTAGTTTTAGGTGTGGGCCTTATGACCCACCCTTCCTCGGTTTTGCTAATGATGTTCACAAAAATATTTTTGATTTGATTTGCACACAAAGGTAACATAAATAAAATTGTACTCACCTTAACATCTTTTACATTGTATAAATTCTTATTATATTTCTAGGCACTCACAACAACAATATTTCCTTGGCTCATTTGGCTATTCATAAGATTCTTTATTCCTGGTACGGTGGCTGTATTTCATATTCCACACTTTTACCTCTTTCAATTTTAAAGTTCACCATCAAATATCAACATATAAAATATTTCAGCAATCATATACCTCGAATTTATTAGTAATGGAAACTTTAAACACACAAGGTTCCTTCCCAAATAATGGGGCATATCGACCAGCAATACAAGCACACATCAAAATCATAAGCAATCAATACACCATCTATTCTTACAATACTCCTTCCCAAAAATGACAATATACAATTCCAACACCTGAGTATGTAAGAACTCGAATCACACTGGATATATTTATAAAGCAAAGCATTAGTTAAAGCAGCCACTTATGGGCATGAATTGAGTACAAAAGCCTCAAGGCAATTCTTTTTTCGAAATCGTTTTTAAACAATCGAGTCGAAACTCATTTCATATTCTTTATCGCATTCTCTCAAATCATTTGCACTACTAGCCACAGTCATAACTTAAATTCTTGTCATGTTGACCACACTCTATTTTTTCAATTCGCTTATTTCATTTTCAAGCATCATTAAAGATTAGCAACCACATGGCACTTCCAATCAAGACTTTAGGTACACATATAAACAATTATGAGTCCTAGGCAAATCCCGTTTTTCTCACCCAATTGGTATACTAGTTTTCATTTAAAACACGACTCAAAGACACAATATTTTAATACGCAAACCATACTTTGAACATCTATCTTTTGACATAAGGCTCATTCGAAATGAACAAGTTTATAGGGAATAACCCGGAATATAGAAGTAAGGAATCTTGTGCCAATCATACTTGATCTTACGGAAACAATATAGAACTCGATTCTAAGAGAGAACGTTTAGCCAACATACCTCAATTGAGCTTCTTAAAACTCTAAGATGTTTCAGAGTATTAGCAACTTCAATCTATTTTAACAATATAACAAAACTGAACCAAAATTAGGAAGATGAACATGGTTTTAGCTCATTTGAGCATATTATCAAACACTAGGTATGCATCAATGTTTTAAGGCCCTTTTTGTGAAAGACATCACCAACCCACACCCCATTATTTTCTATCTTTAACTCACAACCTCCACACATACCTTAGGAACACATGCATGCAAGGTAAACACCCCCATCCCTGTGAATTTCCTTACTAATGGCCCATTCTAGTTACATTTTGAAATTAAGAGTTTGGGTGATAGAATCTTACCTCTTATGAAGAAGACCTAGGTGCCTTTCTTGATAATCTTCAAGGATTCAAGGAAGAATTTAAGAGCAATTTGATAAAGATCACTTCCTCCATCTAGGACCCTCTCTCTCACTCTAAAATATCAGAAAATATGATCAAAATGGTCCAAGGTAGGTGTTTTAACGGAACAGGGTCGGGTTTAAAAACCCCCAAAATGAAGCCCCGGAACAGTTTATGCGGTAGCATATGCGACCGCAGAATGGTTATGTGGTCAGTATATCGGCCGCATAATCTGGGTGCCAGAACTGGAAGAAACTTACCTGGTCTGCGGTCACTATGCGGCCCGCAGACATGTTCTACGGTTGCATAATGCACCGCAGAAAAGTTTTGCGGTCCCATAGTGCACCACAGAACATCCCTCCGAAAAATCCCAAGGCGGGATATGCGACAAGAATCCCCCCCGCGAAATGTTTATGCGGTCGTATAATTGTCACGAAATTGACATAAAATATTTCCCAAGAAAGCTTTCCCACTCTACGACTGGTCTGTGGTCCGCAGAGTGGTTTTGCGGCCGTAGAAATGCTCACTTTTGCCCAACATTTTCCTTTAACCCCCCGTGCACTGTTCAATCCAAAAAGTCCGAACCGCGGAGAGCTTGCGAGCCACGAAAAATTTCTACTATTATTAATCGGGGCCTTACACTACTGGCTTAAGACTTCCTGTTCTATTGGAAGAGAGATGAGATTCCTTTGGGACAGACTCCATTCTTAATGCCAATAAGACCACTTCCTCAATCCTAAGCATCATTTAACTCAAGAGCCTTGCGGCACTCCCTCGTCTACTGGATCATAATCTATACACTTAATGGAGCGCGAGCCGCTCATAGAATTTTCCTATAACAATAGTTATCATACTAGCATTCAGATGGTACCGTTCGAGGCTTTAGATGGTAGGAGATGTAGATCTTCCATTAGGTAGTTCGAGATTAGGGAAGTAGCGTTGATAGGATCGAACCTCGTACATCAGGCTATGGAGAAGGTTAAGATCATTAAGGAGCGGTTGAAAACTGCTCAGAGTCATCAAAAGTCCTATTCGAATGTTCATCGTATGGATTTGGAGTTCAAAGAATATGATTGGGTATTCTTGAAGGTTTCCCCCATGAAGGGTGTAATGCGATTTGGTAAGAAAAGGAAATTGAGTCCGAGGTATATCGAACTGTACAGAATCATTCAGAGGATTGGTGAGGTGGCGTACAACTTGAGCTACCACCTGAGATGTCATTAGTGCACCCGGTATTTCATGTGTCTATGTTGAAGAAAGTAGTTGGATACCCGACACTCATTGTTCCGGTTAAGACTATTGAGGTTAATGAGGAATTGACTTATGGAGAGATTCCAATTTCTATTATTCATCGGCAAGTACGGAAGTTGAGAAATAAAGAAATTGCCTCCGTGAAAGTGTTATGGGGAAACCAGCAGGTTGAAGAGGCAACCTGGGAGGCCGAGGAAGAAATGATGAAGAAGAACCCATATTTGTTTGAATAGATATGTAATCGTTCTATGAAATCATTCCCTATGAATTACGTATCATTTGTATAGCTTATGCTAAGGGTTTTCCTTTTCTGGTAATATATTGCTTACG
Organism: Nicotiana otophora; assembly: GCA_000715115.1. NCBI lineage: Eukaryota > Viridiplantae > Streptophyta > Magnoliopsida > Solanales > Solanaceae > Nicotiana > Nicotiana otophora. The sequence continues at coordinate 90,698 of AWOL01S0024483.1, read as the reverse complement.
AGGCCACGATTGGTGTTGTTTTTATGTTATATTACATCATCGAATTATGTATATGTTGTTAGGATTGGTTTCTGTCATTCCCTGACAGGTGGATAGGCCCCAATTACAAGGGAGACTCTGGCGAAATATTTTTGAAAATTTAGGGAGTTAGTCAAAATATTTGGAACTGCTGGTGTGTGTTATAGCAACTGAGTCACATTGGGTGCTAAGGGTGCATTTTGACCCTCATTCAAGGATGAATGATCCTAAGCGGGGGAGGATCTAATTCACAGTAAAATTTCAACTAAAACCCGAGGTTTCGTGATGCCAGGGTAGACTATGCGTTGATGCGTCGGGGAGTTGAAGAATATTTTTAGAGGTGCAGAGAATTTTTGCGGTTAATTCTTGTCACGCCCCAAACTCGAGGAGCACGATCGGCGCTCAACCGAGTAAACCCAGTCGAGCAAGCCTAATTTACATTAACCACTCATCATTACTCACGCATGAACCATAACATAACTAGATCATGACTTTCATATTGAATAGATTTGGCTCAATGGCCCATATTTCCTTTCCCATGATGGTTAAACATCTTTATAAATAGCTGTAAATACTGTGAACATAAATACATGACAAAACTCAAATCTTTACTTACATGACTCACAATGTACATGGAGATTCTATGATAATAGATACCTATATACATAAAATGAACTAGACCCAAACACCCTCTAGAACTGTAGCGGGCTCACCATAAGCTAAGTAGTGAAGAAGATCCCTATCAAAGATCCATATCATCCGGTAGAAGTATACCTGCATCTATTAAAAGATGCATCACCCCGGGCAAAAGGGACGTGAGTACGTGTGGAATAGTATTCGTATGTAAGGTAGTCAAAATAACATATGAAAATATGGTAACTCAAATAAGAGGCAAATGAAGTACATCAAGAAACTACGAAACATCCCATAGAATCACATTTCAAGTCTTATTATACTTGCCTCATTCTAAACGTATTCTAGGATTAACTGAGTCGTATGAACTATACGTGGAATACATAATATAATGTAATTGTAACAACATGGACAAACAAGGCCAATGAAAGTGGCACCTTCCTCTCTTATTTTTCACATATACATTTCATAAACCGTCATTAGTGTTCACATATCATATTATACACCTATGCATCTTATAGACCATTCACAGTATCACCTACACAATACACCTATGCATTTTATAGATCGTTCCCAGTGTTTCTTACACATTACAAATACACATATTCAAGGGCTTGCAAATACAACATGAATATTATGAATCATGGTAGCAGTAAAAGGGCTTAGATAGTCGTTAACGTCAAGCAAATTTATTAAGAGCTTCCATTCAAATTTATAAATATTTAGTCGGGGATCCTCAATAACCACCTTCACACAAAGCGGCCTCACCCCAACATATATGGGTGAAGGTGTATCACGATACCAAAATCTCTAGGCATAGCGGCCCTGCCGCCTCACCCCAATATATACGGGTGGAGGTGCATCACAATACCACAATCCCTACATAAAGCGGTCCTGCCGTTTCACCCCAATGTGTGCGGGTGGAGGTTTGTCACAATACCACAATCCCTACACAATGTGATCCTACCGCCTCATCCCAATATGTGCAGGTGGAGGTTTATGACAATACCCCAATCCCTACACAAAGCGGTCCTACCACCTCATCCCAATATATGCGCGTGGAGGTGTAATCCCAATCACAATACCATATATAAACTCAAAGTGACATAGTTTATCATTACATATAAGGTCGTAATTTCTCATATCATTGGGTAAATTCATGTTCAGGCTCATCATGGAGAAACACAACTCATTACATTAGCAGATGCATGGTAAATCAATAAGTCGATTACAATGGCATATGCGCCCAATTCCTTTTCTTAAGGTTCATCATCATTTAACAAAGGACATCTTCCTTCCATCTCATTATTCATTCCCTTGACATCCCGAGGTCATTATCTAGGTTCATGACTCTTGGGGACTTAACAATCGAAGTCATTTACATATATTATTTCAGAAGCATACAACTATAGTTGAAACCATTAGGACATACAATACCTCAAAATTCTCAATTAGGCAACGACCACATTTCATGTTCATACTATCACATACTTGTACTTTCTATGGGTGATCATAGAACATTAAGAATATTTAAAATATTTAGGAACACCATAGCCTCTCCTCATGAGGGCGTAGGATCTTACGACACATTGGGAACATAAGTACAAATACGTTCATCTCATAACCTTTCACACCATATATCACTTCACAATTACTTTCAACTACTTACAACATCATTATTTCATTGGCTCCCTTGACTATACATATTATTCTTCATTTATGGCATTGTGGCCGTATATCATATTCCACACTTTCATTTCTTTACTTTCAAGGATTTTCATCATAAACATCATCATATAGAATACTCTTGAAATACCTTTCCCCCAAAAGGGTAATACACAATTTTAACTCATGACTATGTAAGAAATCGAAACATATTGGAAATACCTACCAAGCATAGAATTAGTTAGAACAATCACATTTGGACATGGCTCGAGTACATAAGCTTTTGGATAATTCTATTTTCGGACTCAATTTGGAATAGTTGAATCAAGGCTCATTTCATAATATTGCACACATCATTTCATTTCATTGGCGTTATTGGCCACAAGTATAACTTTCATTCTTGGCACGGTGTTCACACTTTAGATCCCCAACTCGCTACTTTCAATTTCAATCAACTTTATAGATTATCGACAATAAAGAATCTCTAATCACAACTTTTAGTACACCTACGAGCAATTAAGAGTCTTAAGCACATTAAGCGTTCTTACACAATTTGGCATAATAGCCTTCACTTGAAACACTACTTGAAGTCATAACACTTTTTATACCCAACTCATACTTTGAACACATTTCCAAAGGATAACATCATATGATAAGAGCATCTGGAACACATTTTGAACATATACTATTCAACACAAAGTTTATTCGGAATAGTTTATTTATAAAGATTAACTCGGGACTTACAAAAACATCATGGGATTCAATTCTAGGAAATACGTTTAGCCAATATACCTCGCTTTGAGCTTTCCTTAAATTACTACAACATTTCGGGAATTCTAGCAATCCCAATCTATTTTGAGACATAACAAAATTGAACACAAATTAGGAAGGTATTCATGGTTTCAGCTCATTTGAGCATTTTATCAAACACTAAGTGTGCAAATTTGGCTACAAGGTTCTTCTACAAGATTTTCTTCATTCTACAACCCAATCTCTACATATTTGAGCTCAACAATCTTCCCACAAACCTTATTGGTACATGCATATATAAATAATAATCTCATACCCAAGAATCATACTCTTAATCAACCATCTTCTACCCAAATTCGAAATTGAAAACTAGGGTATGGAACCCTACCTCTTAGATGAAGAACTTGTGAGATTTCCTTGTTGGATTTCAAAGCTTGGATAAGATCTTGATGAACAAAACACTTCATCTACTTCCTCTCTCTAGAACACTCTCACTTCTATCCAAAAAATCTCAGATAATTTCCCCAAAATAAGCCCCAAAGCCTATTTATCAAAATGGGGTAGGGTTATGAAAATAGAAAAATTAATCCTCCGAACTCAGGTGTGCGGTCGCATAATGGAGCGCACAATCGGTATGTGGGGTCGCACAATGTACCATAAAATTGATGCCCATAACTGGGTTGCACTGGCCAGGTTTGTGACCATTGTGCGGTCGCATAACCACTTTTGCGATCGCATAATGATTATGCGGTCGCACATCTGACCGCAAAATCACATTCTTCCAGCCTTTAGTAATTTGGTCATAACTGCTTGTAGGAGTGTCCAAATGACCAAGGTTTTGAAGAGTTAGAAACTAGACTCAAAGAACTTTAATTTTATAGGTCACCCATCACATAACTCCTTATATATATATATGTAGATATGCTCATCCAAAGTTTGGTCTTGTGCGTACTCATTTGGAACTTTAGTCTAACATGAATTTTCCAACTTGACTTGGACTTAGGGCTCTCATTAGGCCCCACATCACTTATAATATGCCTCGTACACTTATTATCATATCCAATTGATATCCATCATATTAATAGTCCTCGTCTGTACACAAAATAATATAATTAGCGCACATCAACTATCTTAATAGCGCTTAAGTACTTCGAAATTTTTCGGGGTGTTACATTCTCCCCCACTTAAGAACATTCGTCCTCGAATGTTTTAAAAGTCACTTCTAATAATAGAGTTACCATCTTTTTACCTCCAACCATTATGCATAGGCACTTATGACTACATGGGTCTTATACTTCCTTTCCAAAATTACAACTTACTTATGGCCCTTAAAATTTGGCTATCTTTACAAATTCTTAATAATTTCGGCAGAATTTCCCATGTAACTGGGCCTATGCACCTGTTAGAGAATCCCAGAAAGCAATCCTAAAAAACATATAGATAACACCACATTGCAGCATATACATGAAATCAATAACTATGACTCTCGAGGCCAACTGTATGACCTTGCTTACCTTGGTCGTATCCTTGACTTTTCCTTCCTCCATTACTAGGATATTTGGGCACCTCACACATTATACTTGTAATGTGCGTCATTCATTTCATCCTTAGGCCTTTCTCATTTCGTAGAATGATGTGCAACACTACTTGGTATTAACAAGGGAACTCCGAGACTAACTTGGAACCTTAACGCACGATCGAGGATAGAAGAAGAGAAACATTCCCTAAATGTCGTTGTAGCCTCCCTATTATAAGTGTGGCCGGCAACACACTGATAAGAGGGACTCTACTGACAAAGTTCCATGACACCTTAGGACTCCTAAACCATGCTCTGATACCAAGTTTGTCACACCCCGAACTCAAGGAGCGCGACCGGTGCTCAACCGAGTAAACCCAGTCGAGCAAGCCTAATTTACATTAACCACTCATCATTACTCACGCATGATTTACCATAACATAATTAGATCTTGACTTTTATATTGAATACATTTGGCTCAATGGCCCATATTTCCTTTCACGTGATGGTTACACAACTTTATAAATAGCTGTAAATACTGTGAACATAAATACATGACAAAACTCAAATCTTTAATTGCATGACCCACAATGTACATGGAGCTTCTATGACAATAGATACCTATATACATAAAATGAACTAGACCCAAAAACCCACTAAAACTGTAGCGGGCTTACCATAAGCTAAGTAGTGAAGAAGATCCCTGTCAAAGATCCATATCATCCGGTAGAAGTATAACTGCATCAATTAAAAGATGCAGCGCCCCCGGCAAAAGTGAAATGAGTACATATGGAATAGTACTCGTATGTAAGGCAGTCAAAACAACATATGAACATACGGTAACTCAAATAAGAGGCAAATGAAGTGCATCAAAAAACTACGAAACATCCCATAGAATCACATTTCAAGTCTTATTGTACTTGCCTCATTCCAAACCTCTTCTAGGATTAACTAAGCCATATGAACTATTCGTGGAATACATAATATAATGTAATTGTAACAACATGGACAAACAAGGCCAATAAAAGTGGCACCTTCCTCTCTTATTTTTCATATATACATTTCATAGACCGTCCTTAGTGTTCACATATCATATTATACACCTATGCATCTTATAGACCATTCACAGTATCATCTATACAATACACTTATGCGTTTCATAGACCATTCCCAGTGTTCACTTACATAATACAAATACACATATTCAAGGGCTTGAAAATACAACATGAATATGATGAATCATGGTAACAGTAAAAGGGCTTACATAGTCGTTAACGTCAAGCAAATTTATTAAGAGCTTCCATTCAAATTTATAGATATTAAGTCTGGGATCCTCTATAACAACCTTCACACAAAGCGGGCCTGCCGCCTCACCCCAACATATGCGGGTGGAGGTGTATCACGATATCAAAATCTCTACACAAAGCGGAACTGCCGCCTCACCCCAATATATACGGGTGGAGGTGCATCACAAAAACACAATTCCTACATAAAGCAGTCCAGCCGCCTCACCCCAATATGTGCGGCTGGAAGTTTATCACAATACCACAATCCCTACACAAAGTGATCCTACCACCTCATCACAATATGTGCGGGTGGATGTTTATCAAAATACCACAATCCCTACACAAAGTGGTCCTACCGCCGAATCCCAATATATGCGGGTGGAGGTGTAATCCCAATCACAATACCATATATAAACTCAAAGCGACATAGTTTATCATTACATTTAAGGTCGTAATTTCTCATATCATTGGAATACTTCATGTTCATGCTCATCATGGAGAAACACAACTCATTACATTAGCACATACATAGTAAATCAATAAGTCGATTTCAATGGCACATGGGCCCAATTCACGTTCTTAAGGTTCATCATCATTTAACAAAGGACATCTTCCTTCCATCACATTATTCATTCCCTTGACATCTTGATGTCATTATCTAGGTTCATGACTCTTGGGAACTTAACAATCGAAGTCATTTACATACATTATTTCAGAAGCATACAACTATAGTTGGAACCATTGGGACATACAACACCTCATAATTCTCAATTAGGCAACGGCCACATTTCATGTTCATACTATCACTTACTTGTACTTGCCATGGGTGATCATAGAACATTAAGAACATTTAAAATATTTAGGAACACCATAGCCTCTCCTCATGAGGGCGTAGTAGCTTACGACACATTGGGAACATAAGTACAACTACGTTCATCTCAAAACCTTTCACACCATATATCACTTCACAATTACTTTCAACTACTTACAACATCATTATTTAATTGGCTCCCTTGGCCATACATATTATTCTTCATTTATGGCAATGTGACCGTATATCATATTCCACACTTTCATTTATTTACTTTCAAGGATTATCATCATAAATATCATCATATAGAATACTCTTAAAATACCTTTCCCCAAAAAGGGTAATACACAATTTCAACTCATGGCTATATAAGAACTCGAAACATTTAAGGTCGTAATTTCTCATATCATTGGAATACTTCATGTTCATGTTCATCATGGAGAAACACAACTCATTACATTAGCACATACATAGTAAATCAATAAGTCGATTTCAATGGCACATGGGCCCATTCACGTTCTTAAGGTTCATCATCATTTAATAAAGGACATCTTCCTTCCATCACATTATTCATTCCCTTGACATCTTGATGTCATTATCTAGGTTCATGACTCTTGGGAACTTAACAATCGAAGTCATTTACATACATTATTTCAGAAGCATACAACTATAGTTGAAACCATTGGGACATACAACACCTCATAATTCTCAATTAGGCAACAACCACATTTCATGTTCATACTATCACTTACTTGTACTTGCCATGGGTGATCATAGAACATTAAGAACATTTAAAATATTTAGGAACACCATAGCCTCTCCTCATGAGGGCGTAGGAGCTTACGACACATTGGGAACATAAGTACAAATACGTTCATCTCAAAACCTTTCACACCATATATCACTTCACAATTACTTTCAACTACTTACAACATCATTATTTCATTGGCTCCCTTGGCCATACATATTATTCTTCATTTATGGCAATGTGACCGTATATCATATTTCACACTTTCATTTATTTACTTTCAAGGATTATCATCATAAACATCATCATATCGAATACTCTTAAAATACCTTTCCCCAAAAAGGGTAATACACAACTTCAACTCATGACTATGTAAGAACTCGAAACATATTGGAAATACCTACCAAGCATATCATTAGTTAGAACAACCACATTTGGACATGGCTTGAATACATAAGCTTTTGGATAATTCTATTTTCGGACTCAATTTGGAATAGTTGAATCAAGGCTCATTTTATAATATTTCACATATCATTTCATTTCATTGGCGCTATTGGCCACAAGTATAACTTTCATTCTTGGCACTGCGTTCACACATTATATCCTCAACTCACTACTTTCACTTTCAATCAACTTTATAGATTATCGACAACAAAGAATCTCTAATCACGACATTTAGTACACCTATGAGCAATCAAGAGTCTTAAGCACATTGAGATTTTTTACACAATTTGGCATAATAGCCTTTACTTGAAACACTACTTGGAGTCATAACACTTTTTATACCCAACTCATACTTTGAACACATTCCCGATGGACAACATCATATCATAAGAGCATCCGAAACTAATTTTGAACATATACCTTTCAACAAAAAGTTTATTCGAAATAGTTGATTTATAAAGAATAACTCGAGACTTACAAGAACATCATGGGATTCAATTCTAGGAAAGAAGTTTAGCCAACATACCTCCCTTTGAGCTTTCTTTAAATTACTACAACGTTCCGGAAATTCTAGCAATCCTAATATATTTTGAGACATAACAAAATTGAATACAAATTAGGAAGGTATTCATGGTTTCAGCTCATTTGAGCATTTTATCAAACACTAGGTGTGCAAATTTGGCTACAAAGTTCTTCTACACGATTTCCTTCATTCTACAACCCAATCTTTACATATTTGAGCTCAACAATCTTCCCACAAACCTTATTGGTACATGCATGTATAAATAATACTCTCATACCCAAGAATCATACTCCTAATCAACCATCTTCTACGCAAATTCAAAATTGAAAACTAGGGTATGGAACCTTACCTCTTAGATGAAGAACTTGTGAGATTTCCTTATTGGATTTCAAAGCTTGGACAAGATCTTGCTGAACAAAATACTTCATCTACTTCCTCTCTCTAGAACACTCTCACTTTTCTCTAAAACAACCTTAGATAATTACCCCAAAATAAGCCCCAAAGCCTATTTATCAAAATGGGGTCGGGTTATGAAAATAGAAAAATTAACCCTCCGAACTCAGGTTTGTGGTTGCATAATGGACCGCACAATCGGTATGCGGGTCGCACAATAGACCGCAAAATTGATGCCCAGAATTGGGCTGCACTGGCTAGGTTTATCACCATTTTACGGTCGCATAACCACTTTTGCGATCACATAATGATTCTGTGGTCACACATCTGCCCACAGAATCACATTCTTCCATCTTTTTGTTATTTGGTCATAACTTCTTGTAGGATTGTCTAAAGGACAAACGGTTTGAAGCGTTAGAAACTAGACTCAAAGAAATTTAATTTGATAGGTCATCCATCATATAACTCCTTATATATATGTATATATGCTCGTCCAAAGTTTGGTCTTGTGAGTACTCATTTGGAACTTTAGTCTATCATGAAATTTCCAACTTGACTTGGAATTAGGGCTCTCCTTAGGCCTCACATCACTTATAATATGCCTCGTACACTTATTATCATATCCAATTGATATCGATCATATTAATTGTCCTCATTTCACACAAAATAATATAATTAGCGCATATCAACTTTCTTAATAGCGCTTAAATACTTCAAAATATTTCGGGGTGTTACAATTTTGCGGTCGCAGAACTGATATGCAGACTGTAGAACTACCGCAGACTGAGGTAGAAACCTAGGCAAATTTTGGACCTTTATACGGCCGAATAATCATTTCGTGGACTGTACAACCCATCACATATCCAACATAAAACTTTTCGGATGGGAGTTCTGCGGCGCATTATGCGACTGTAGAATAGGTCTGCGGACCGCAGACTGGTCGCAGAGTGGGGCAAGATTACACAGTTCTAGAGGGACATTATGCGGTCTACTTTGCGGACCGCAGAAGCGCTATGCAGTCGCATATGCGACCGCAGATCTGCATCGGGGGCCATTTTTGGAAATTTCTTATCCGACCCTATTTTGATATAAGGCCTTAGGGCGGTCATTTTGAACGCAAAAATCTTATATTTTAGAGAGTAGAGAGAGTGTTCTAGAGAGAGAAGAGGAAACCCTAGGCTGATTGTTCCTAAATCCTTGCTCAAGACTTGGAGAATTCACAAGGAAAACTCACAAGGTCTTCATCTAAGAGGTAAGGTTCTAACCCTAGTCTTCAATTTCGAGTTTGGGCAGAAGATGGGAAATTGGGAGTGTGATTCTTGGGTATGAGAGTTGTTATTTATGCATGCATGTAAATATAAGGATGGTGGGAAGGTTATTGAGCTAATATGAGTAAACTCTTGGTATTGAATTGGTTGTAGGGTGAGGAAATCTTGTAAAAGAACTTTGTAGTCAAATTTTGCATACCTAGTTATTGATGAAATGCCTAAATGAGGTGCAAAAATCTTCCTAATTATGATTCAATTTTGTTATGTTTCTAAATAGATTGGGACTGCTAGGATTTCTGGAACATTGTAGTAATTTAAAGAAAGCTCAAAGCAAGGTATGTTGGCTAAACTCCTCTCTTAGAATTGAATCCCATGGTATTCATATAATTTATTTAAGTCCGAATAAAATTGGATATTCCGAATAAGCTTGTGTTGAAAGCTTGTGTTGAAAGATATATGTTCAATATGTATCCCAAATGCTTGTGTCATGTTAAGTTCAAGTCAAGCTTGTGCATTAAAAATGTTTGTGCATTAAAAATGTTTCGACTTCAAGTCAAGTTCAAACGAAGGCTATTATGCCAAATTTTGTGAAAAATCTCTATGTGCCTAAGACTCCTAAATTGCTCACATGTGTTCTAAAAATATTGATTTTAAATGCCTTACTGTTGTTGTTGATGATGATGATGATGATGTTTGAAAGTGAAAAAGGTGAGCATGAAATACTAAATACGGCCGACGTGCCAAGAATGATTTTATTATTGTGGCCACTAATGCCAATGAAATGAAAAGATGTGAAAGAAGTATGAAACAAGATGATTGGTAGAAAAATATGATGTCGATCCACACATCATTGTGATAAGACGACCTAGGTGATCGGGTCGTGATCGGACGCCATGCCGCACACATGGTGGTCATTATGCTGGAAATTGTAATTGAAATTGTGATTGTGATTGATGTCTCGGATGAGACGGTCTAGCCGATCGGGTCGTGATCGGACTCCGTGCTAAAAGTACGGAGGTATTGTGAATGGTGGCATATTGGTACTAAAGATCTCCCAACTTAAGATATGGAAATTTAATTGAGCATCGTCCTAGTCCTTACTTGAGGTTTGTTGTTGTTTGAGGCTTCCACTGATATTATGATTGTTCTTGCTTGTATTATTAATCGTTCTATCGAGAGAGTGTTTTTTCATTCATACTAGTACTATTCCATATGTACTAACGTCCCTTTTGTCGGGGGCGCTGCATCTTCAATGGATGCTGCATCTTTAATGGATGTAGGTGGTTCTATAGAAGGAGACATTGATCAGTGATAGCCGTACACCCTCTTCCCAGCTGGCTTGGTGAGCCCCACTTCATTTCGGGGTCATGTATCTTTTGTTCCTTGTATATTGTGTCTGAGGTATAGCCGGGGCCTTATTGCCAGCACTATGATAGTACTCTTTAGTATCTATTAGAGGCTTTGTAGATATAGTGTGGGTTGTATATTAGTGCTAGGGAAGTAACACAAGTTATGTTGTGTTTGATTTACTTGTTCCACTTCAGACCATGAAAATGTGTGTAATTTGAGAATTTAAAATGAAGTAACTAATGAAAATGAATTGGTATTGTATACATGATCTCCTTATTGTCTAATTAACGAAAATATATATTCTCTTTATTCATAAGTGAGTTTGGGTAGAAAGTATCTAACAGGGTTGCTTGACCAGGTTCACTCGGTTGAGCGCCGGTCGCGCTCCCCGAGTTCGGGGCGTGACATTAATTCTATTCTGAATAGTTGTATTTAAGGATTTTCTAGCAAACTCAGTAGAGCTTATGACTTGTACTACTGGTTTTAGGAATTGTAAGTTATGTATAATGATTTCTATTTTATATTTATCAGTTGATGGTTCAATTCCTCGATTTATTTCATAAGTGTTAGGCTTACCTAGTCTTAGAGATTAGGTGTCGTCACGATATCCTACGGAGGGAAATTGGGGTCATGACAAGGTTGTATCAGAGCTCTAGGTTCATAGGTGCTACGAGTCATAAGCGAGTTTAGTAGAGTCTTGCGGATCGGTACAGAGATGTCTGTACTTATCTTCGAGAGGCTACAAAACTATTAGGACAGTTTCACTTCTTTCATTCCTATCGTGCGAGTTTATTGATCTCGAAGTTTGAACCTTTGTCATTTTATTCTCTCACAAACGGTGAGGACAAGAGCTACAGTTACCGACGACGCTTCCTCAGAGCCAGTGTTTCTATGGGCAGAGGCAGAGGCAGAGGCCAAGGAGGAGCATGTGCTATAGCTAGAGCACCTGTGAGAGCAACTATTGAGGAGACGCCAATAGCTTCTGTTAGGGGATAGGCACCAGAGGTGCCTGTTGTGACCCCAAGATTTTAGGAGACTTTAGCACAGTTCCTGAGCATGTTTGGTATATTGGCTCAGGCAGGGTTGATTCCAGTTGCACCAGCTACTTCACAGATCGGGGGAGGAGCTCAGACTCTAGCCGCCCGTACTCCGGAGCAGCGAGTCCACGTTGGTCAGGTTCCAGTTGTTATGCCGACACAGCCTGTTGTCCCAGTTCAGCCCGTGGTTAGGGCTGTAGCATATGAGGAAGAACAACTTAGACTTGCGAGGTTCAAGAAGTATTACCCTCCTACTTTCAGTGGTTTGGCTTCAGAGGATGCGCATGGGTTCCTAGGTGTGTGCTACCATTTCTCCACACTATGGGTATTGTGGAGATGAGTGGGGTTGCTTTTACTACGTTCCAGCTTAAGGGGGTAGCATATCAGTGGTGGTGAGCACATGAGTTGGGTAGTCTAACCGATGCAAATTCACTTTCATGGACTCCATTTTCAGTGGTGTTCTTGTGAGAGTTGATCCAATAGCTTTCGGGAAGCGTGGCGCACAGAATCGAACAGTTGTGCCAGGGCACTATGTCGGTATCAAAGTATGCCGTTAGATTCAGTGATTGTCCAAACATGTACCTATTTTGGTTTCTATAGTTAGAGAGCGAGTCTACAGGTTCATTGGGGGGCTCAGTCATGATATCCGGTTCAGCATGGCTCAAGAGTTGGAGTCGGATGTTCCAATTCAGCAGGTAGTAGAGATCGCTCGCCGATTAGAGGGGATGCGGGACCAGGAGGGAGAAGTCATGCGGGGTCAGGATATAGAGGATAGGGAGGCTAAGAGGCCTCATAGACCGGAGAGACCGATTGGTTCTTATTTTGGAGGTTGGGTACGACATGCTAGAGGTTTTGTGGGTCAACTAGTTTAGTTTGCACTTCAGGCTTCGCACGGTGTTTAGCGTTTATGCAGACCTTACCCCTACCTTGTGAGGATAGAGAGACTATTTCTAATAGAACCTCGGCTCAGGAAAGCATATGCACCACATTAATGAAAATATAGACAAGAAGGGATAGTAACAAAAAGCCATATAAAACCAGAATAAAAACAACAAGATAGTAAGGTGATCAACAATGAAAGAAAACAATAGTTAGTCATAAAAACCTACTACCAACAGAAAGCGAGATTGTGTACCAATACTACTGTTATGAACACTCTATACTACCTACTCTACTACCCTAATCCTCGACCTCCATACCTTCCTATCAAGGGCCATGTCCTCAGTCATCTGAAACTATACCATGTCTTGCCTAATCACCTCTCCCCACCTCTTCTTTGGCCTACTTCTACCTATCTATAGGCCCTCCAATGTCAACCTCTCACACCTCCTCACCGGGGCGTCTGTGCTCCTCCTCACATGACCAAACCACCTAAGTCGCTCTTCCCGCATCTTGTCCTCAATAGGGGCCACACCCACCTTATCGCGAATAACCTCATTTATGATCCTAGCTAATCTGGTGTGCCCGCACATCCATCTCAACATCCTCATCTCTTCTACCTTCATCTTCTGCACTTTAGCGATCTTGACTGGCCAACACTCTTCCCTATACAACATCGTTGGTCTGACCATCACTCTGTAGAACTTACCCTTAAGTTTCGGTGGCACCTTCTTGTCACACAAAACACCAGAAGCGAGTTTCCATTTCATCCATCCCGCCCCAATACGATGTTTGCCATCTTCATCAATCTCTCCACCCACCTGAATAATAGACCCAAGGTACTTAAAACTCCCTCTCCTAGGGTTGGCCTGCGAGTCCAGCCTCACCTCCTCTTCCCCTCCTTGTGTGTATGCTAGAATCGTATCCTTATAGGAAATTTCAGATGTTGGAATTTGGTTCTATGGCTTGTGGCTATGATCGCCAGAAGGATCTTCAGTCGGGGTTGTGATAATGTGCTTATATGGATTGAGATGCCACGGGTATGTTTATGATGATTTATTCAGCGATGTTGGCACTTTGGGAGAGACTCTTTGCACGTTCGAGGAAAATGTAACGACCCCCCAATCGTTTTGAGCTCTAGCATGTTGTTCAATGATTTGAGAAGTTTAGTAGCTTCACTTTATGTATTATGACTTGCGCGTGTAGTCGGTTTTTATTTTCGAGCAGTTTAGAGTTGATTTGGAATACCGTATCAATTGGGGATTTTTGGAAGAAAACCTAGAAATTGTATTTTTGAGTTTCGACCACTAAATTGGATATGGAATTGGGAATAAATTATATATTTAAGTTCATGGTACTATGGGTAATATTTATATTCGGATTGTTTTTTGAATCTAGGCGCATGAGCCTAGGGTTGACTTTGTTGACTTTTCGTGTGGAGTTGGGAATTATTTCGAATTGTTAAATTACGAGTCTTTGAGTATATTTTGATTGGGTTGCATGTTCTTTGTCTAGTTGCGGATCGTTTCACATTGGTTTAAGGTGTTGGAGAGGCGTTGGAGCTGGTACTCAGATTTTGCAGCAAGGTAAGTCTCTTGTCTAATCTTGTAAGAGGAAATATACCCCGTGGGTGCTATATTTGTTATGTGCTATGTGTTATGGGAGCTACGCACATATGAGGTGACGAGTGTCCGTGCGTTTGCCAGATTCTTAATTTTGTCCGAGTAGATGTTGACTCACACAAATATTTTAATTGTACTACTTGAGTTATTCTTACGTGTTTAAATGCTTTAATTTATCTTTAGCATGAGACTAGACTTGTATAAGGTATTGAGCTTTGCTCTAGATACTTGATGCGCTACTTGATTAGTCGCGAAAATTATACTTTTGTTTCAGATTTCTCCCGCGTTGTGCATATTTGTCTGAAAGTTTCTTGAATTTTATAACTCACACATATATTCATGAGTTGGGCCAATGACCTGTCAAAGTCTTACTATTCTTATGGGATTGGACTGAACGCCTCAACAGCACTATTATGGATCGGGTCATACGACCTCGGCAGTATTATGAGGTGCATCCACCGATCGGGCCATACGACCTCGACACTGTATACTATTTTATGGATCGGGCCGAACAACCTCGGTAGAGTCATACATTATATTCGATCAAGAGTCAGCGTATCTAGGAGTCTTTCTGACTTAAGGTTTTGCATTTTATTTGTTATTGATCACATACATTCCCCATTCGAGGTATTAATCAGTATTTGAGAATTTTGTATCTACTCTTCTGTTAAGGATCGTGTCATGCACATATATCTATTTTCCTTTTACTAGTTATGCTTTATACCTGTCTACCCTTATTGTATTTTGATTATTGGAGTGTCGATGTCGACCCCTCATCACCACTTCTTCGAGTGTAGGCTAGATACTTACTAGGTATGTGTCGATTTACGTACTCATATAACACTTCTCCAATAATTGTGCAGGTACTGAGACAGGTACATTTTATGGTCATCTATGTCATGACCCAAACCGATGGGCCATGACGAGTGCCCGAGCCTACCTGTCGAACACCCCTAAGTATACATATAATATAAAACATGAAATAAGTGTAGGTCATGTATAGCGTCTGGCAATAAACTATTGAATCATGTGAATAACATACGCGAGAAAACATGCCCAAAAGAGATATATATACGGAATACGGTAAGGCGAGCCGACAAGTCCACATACTATCCGACTATACATGACTGTCTACAGACCTCTAATAGAGTGTACAACTGTATAAATGACGGGACTGGGCCCTTCATACCCATATATGTATACAAACATATTATACCAAAACCCAAAAGTAGCTCCAGATCAAATGGAACACACTAACTCTCGCTGAGCAAGGATCCTAAGAAAGGGGGGGCTGTCAGCCTGTCTACTTGCACCTGCGACATGAAACACAGGACCCAGGAAATAGGGGCGTCAGTACGAATAATGTACCGAGTATGTAAGGCATGAAAATCAGTACAAAAAAGACATAAAAGAACCATGGAGTAAATGAATCCACTTGTAAGTCTTAATAGCTCTGTGAATCCTGAAACATTTATAATTTCATGAATGTGCATATAAATGTCATATCATGCATAGGTATGTGCGTACATAACGTCATCAAGCCTCTGAGGGTATCCCATCATATCATCTTGGCCTCAATGGGCGAAATCATCAACGTATAACAACTGATCATGTGGTGGTGCGTATATAATGCCGTAACCTTTCCTCATACCCCATATACATATATATACGGATATATAACGCCACCTGGTTATGAGTCAATGTATATGTATAAATGAATGCAATGCATAATGAAGTAAGTCAATAAAATCTCTCGGGATGTCATACGATCAATATGCCTTCGGGTGATATCGCAAAATACCTTTATCAGCTTACATATTTTCTAAAACATATGAACAGACGATATAATAATAGGACATATAGGTAATCAAGAATATGGGCATCCTTAGTACTTCTAAGTATACAGTAATTTGCGAACGTTATGCGTTTGCTCGTTTTGTGGCATCATATGTATCATGCCAAAAGGAAATAAGGGATAGCCTTAACATACCTTACTTGATGAATTTATCAAACACTTTTACTTGAGCTTGCCAAGAACAATATTTGCTCCTTCTAAATCTTTGAACAAGAACAAAGCACTCCTTATGATCATGGCATATTTCATGTTGCTGAACATATGGAGTATTATGTTGTGTACATTTATGCTATGTTTTAAAGTAAGAGAATCCCCAACAAAATAGAAAGAAAGATTGCAACATCCTTTCTATATCTCCAAAATGTCAAAGAAGAATAAAATGAAGGCTTAAGGGATATTTCTTGCCTTTACACGTGTAAACAGTGCACTTTAAGTGCCATGACTCATGTATACACACTTGGTGCCACCCTTGGCCAAATTAATGCCATGTGGCAACCCATTAAAGTTCCTCATCCACTTAATCCTATTTAATACAATAATTATTTCCTTATTCTCCCATATTATTTTCATAATTAATCAATTATTCACATAATTAATCTACACTCAATTTACTTAAATACTAATATACTTCATATACCTTACTATCATGGTCACGTGGTATAGCACTAGTCCATAAATACGGGGTATTATAGCTTGGACCGCATTTTATCCCAAAATATCAAATTTCAACAAAACTCATTTATAAAACTTCCTCATATCATGTGTATAATTCAAAGCCTATCCAAAAAGTAGTAATATTAATAACTATATAAAATCATATTTAACAAACTTTTAGAATAATTAATGCCCTTAAAATAAAATAAATATCATATTAAGACTATATATATATATAACAGATTCGAAATTCGTCAAACTTACCGTGTCCTATATCTATGACCTCATGTACGATGTTAACCTCTTCCAACTCACATGGTTTTACTACGACGCATCCAAATACTAAGGTACGAAGTATTAAATTATTTTGACGAAACTTATTCTCTTGATTTGTTTAACTTCTAAACCTTCCATCATGTGTTGTACATGTTTTAAACACTCACATACCTGAGAATTGTCATGCTCTCCGAGATCACCTTGACTAGCTTATGATGAACTGAACATATACAATTATGGGAAACATTCATCGTCGAATGTTTAAATTCCCAGTCTATAAAACTTTTGGCAGAGTCTCCTCCGCAACAGTACTACTACCAACCTTTCACGTAGCAAACCCAATAGGGCCACAATCATCAATAACGACAATGGCCTCACACGAACAATGATAGTAACTAACACAAGAATCCATACACTCACCTAGAGGCTGTGATGTCTCAGTCTGATCTTCTTTTGGAAGCGGAAACAAGTGAGGATACATAGACTTCATGTCTTCTTCAGCTTCCCAAGTCATCTCTTCCACCTTATTGTTTCTCCAAAGTACTTTAACCAAAGCTACATCATTAGTCCTCAATCTCTGAACCTGTCAATCTAGTATAGCAATGGGAGCTTCCTCATATGAAAAATGCTCTGTGACCTGAACATCGTCAACTGACATGACTCTGGAAGGATCTCTGATACACTTACGAAGCATAGACACATGAAAGACTGGATGTACAAACTCCATGTAAGAAGGCAATTCTAACTCATATGCTACCTGGCCTACCTTGCGTATGATCTTATATGGTCCAATGTACCAAGGGATAAGTTTTCCTTTCTTATCGTACCTCATAATGCCTTTCATCGGTGATACCTTTAGAAATACCAAGTCATCTACCTGAAACTCTAAGTCTCGTTGTCGATTATCTGCGTAAGACTTCTGACGGATTTGAGCTGCTAATAACATTTCATGTATAAGCTTAATCTTCTCGATTGCCTGTTGTACCAACTCTGGTCCTACTAACTTAGTTTCCCTAGCATCAAACCATCTGATAGGCGACCTACACTTCCATCCGTAAATAGCTTCGTATGGAGCCATCTGAATACTGGAATGATAGCTACTATTATACGCGAACTCATTTAGCGGCAGATGATCATCCCAGTTACCCCTGAAGTCTATCACATAGGCCCGTAATATATCCTCAAGTGTTTTAATAGTATGCTCAGCCTGACCATCTGTCTAGGGATGAAATGAGGTGCTAAGACTTAACTGAGTCCACAATCCTCTCTGGAAGGACCTCCAAAAATTAGCTGTAAACTGAGAACCTCTATCTGAGATAATAGATATAGGGACACCATGAAGTCGTACTATCTCTTTATTGTAAAGTCTGGCATAATCCTCTGCTGAATTTGTAGTCCTGACAAGCAGAAAATGGGCTGATTTTGAAAGTCTATCAACAATCACCCATACAGAATCGAACTTACGCTAGGTACAAGGTAACTTATGATGAAATACATATTAATTACTTCTCACTTCCAAGTCGGAATCCCTATAGCCTGCAATAATCCATCGGGTTTTTGATGCTCAATCTTAACCTGCTGACAGTTAGGGCACTGAGCAATAAACTTTACTATATCCTTTTTCATTTCATCCCACCAATATATTTCCCTGATATCATGATACATCTTCGTTGCTCTTGGATGAACAGAATAACGAGAATAGTGAGTCTGTCCCATAACCTGTCGGCGCAGCCCTTCAACATTAGGGACACATAATCGTCCTCGATATCTGAGGACCCCATCTCTAGTAATCTCAAATGGTGTCTTCTCCTTCTGAAGGGTTATATCTCTGTAATGAGCTAACACGGGATCCTCATACTGGCGTTCCTTCACTTCAGTTACTAAAGAGGATGTTGCCGTGTCCTGAATAGTAACTCTTGTATCACCTTAGTCCAGTAATCGAACTCCAAGACTAGCTAGATGATGAACCTTATGGGCTATCCCACTCTTCTCTAGCTGTAAATATGATAGGCTATCCGTAGACCTATGGCTGAGGGTGTCGGCTACTACATTTGCCTTCCCCGAATGGTATAAAATATCAACGTCATAGTCTTTCAGTAGCTCCAACCATCTCCTTTGACGAAAATTCAATTCTTTTTGCTTGAAGATATACTGAAGGATCTTATGATCCATATAGATATCAACATGAATACCATGCAAATAGTGCCTCCACATCTTTAGTGCATGAATCACCACGGCTAACTCTAAATAATGAGTTGAGTAATTATTTTCATAATTTCTCAGTTGTCTATAAGCATAAACAACAACCATACCATGTTGCATCAATACACAACCCAATCCAATGCCCGAAGTGTCACAATAGATAGCATAACCATCGGTTCCCTCTAGGAGTGTCAGATTAGGTGCTGAAGTCAATCTGTCCTTTAATGCCGTGAAACTTTGCTCACAAGCATCAGTCTACTGAAACTTAGTTGCATTCTGAGTCAACTTTGTCAATGATGATGAAAGAGAAGAAAATCCCTCTACAAATCTCCGGTAATAACCTGCCAAACCTAGGAAGCTACGAACCTCCGTCGGTGTCGTGGATCTAGGCAAAGTCTTCACAGCGTCAATCTTCTATGTATCAACTTGGATACCCTCACCTGAAATAATATGCCCAAGGAAAATTACAGAATTCAACCAGAATTCATATTTAGAGAGTTTTGCATACAACTTCTCTTTTTGTAGAACTTCGAGCACCGTCCGCAAATGAACTGCGTACTCAGCCTCTGAACGGGAATAAACCAATATATCTTCAATAAATACAATCACGAACAGATCTATAAAGGGTATGAACACATGGTTCATCAAGTACATGAATACTATTGGGGCATTGGTCTAACCGAATGACATAACACGAAACTCAAAGTGCCCCGTATCTGGTCCTGAATGCTGCCTTCGGAATATCTTTCTCCTTAACCCTTACCTGAGGTACCTAAACCTAAAGTCTATCTTCTAGAAACATCTGGCACCCTACAGTTGATCAAATAAATCATTAATCCTAGGGAGCGGGTACTTATTCTTGATCGTCGCCTTATTCAACTGCCTGTAATCAATACACATCCGCAAGGAACCATCTTTATTCAACCATCTCATAAAGCCTTTTTCAAGCAAATCCATTAGTTGTTCTTTCAACTCTCTCAGCTCTGCAGGTGCCATTCTGTAAGGAGGAATATATATCGGTTGAGTATTTGGTAATATGTTGACAGCAAACTCAATCTTTCGCTCTAGCGTAAGACCCGGAAGCTCATCGGGAAAAACATCGCAAAACTCATTAACCACAGGGATAAACTAAATGGTTGGTGACTCTACTTTCACATCCTGCACCCGAACTAAGTTATAAATATAGCCCTTTATATTCATATTCCCTGCCTTGAGATAGGAAATAAACCTACCTCACGGCGATGCCGTATTACCTTTCCACTCCAAAACAGGCTCCCCTGGAAACGGGAATCGAACCATCTTTGATCTACAATCAACGTTAGCATAACAAGAAGCCAACCAATCCATACCCATTAAATATCAAATTCTACCATATCTATCTTAATTAGATCTGCTACTGTAGAACAACTACTATACAATCACTATATACCTGCCTAGCTATCAATGGATCCCCAACAGGTGTGGACACCTCAAAAGGTTTAACCAACTCATGTTCTATACCAAACTTACTAGCAACCAATAGAGTGACATACGATAAGGTGGAACCTAGATCAACCAATGCATATACATCATATGAGGAGACTGATAATATACTTGTAACAACATCAGGTGATGACTCCTGACCCTGTCGACATACTAATGCATAAATACGGTTTTGAGGACCGCTCAAGCTAGATGCTCCACTTCTGCCTCTACCATAACCGATTGGTGCTTGTGAATCTTGGCTAGGGGGCGTACTGATGATGACGAACTAGCTACAGATCTCGTTGGGTGAACTATACCTGCACCACCTCTCATCGGACAATCTCTCATGATGTGGCCTAGATAACCACAAGTATAACAAATACCCAACCCCATAAGGCACTGCCCGGTATGCTGCTTACTACACTGAGCAGATCGTGGCGAGGGCGGCCTCATCTGACTTGACTCACCCCTATACTGAGAACTAGATTTCGTGGAATTCTAACTAGGCCCTAAATATGTGGAACGATCAACTCTCCTATCGGCATACTGAGGGGGTGCGCTAGTCGATGGCTGGGCTGGACCCCTCAGGTATTGTTGTCTTTGACCATCTGGAAATTCACCAGAAGGACCTGAAGATCTTGCTCTCTTACTCTGGTCCCTATCATGCTCACGCTTAGCCCTCTCCTTCTGCTTGCGCTCCTTTACACCCTGAGCGTATGCCTGAATATGAGAAATATCCATGCCTTGCTGAAGTGAGACCGACATAAAGTCGTTAAGCAGGTGGGATTTCAATCCCATCACGAACCGGTGAACCCGACCCTCCATCTTAGCTACAATAGTGGGAGCATACCTAGCCAAAGAATCAAACTGAAGGTTGTACTCCCGGACACTCATATTACCCTGCCGAAGGGTCAAGAACCTATCAAATCTGGCCATTCTAAGCTCTGGTGGCATATAATGATGAAGAAAAGCCCCTGTAAACTTTTGTCATACCGCTATCCACCTCCGGACAACTCCCAAGACTTGTACCAATTAACTACGACATCCTAAAGTCTATAGGAAGCTAGCTCAACTGACTCAGTCACAGTGGCCTCCATTACCCTCAAAGTCCTCTGCATCCTATTGATAAATACCTAAGGGTCCTTGTTTGGATCTGCTCCAGTGAATATCGGAGGGTCCAAATTAACGAAATCACGAACCCTCGCATTGATGGCCCTATCTGCATGACCAATACATACCTTCTGATGCCGATATTGTATGGCTACTAATCGAGTCAATAGCTGAATATCATCTCTTATCTCCTGACCCGGTGCATCTGGCTGAGGGGCTGGGGGAACAGGGGCGCGTACTGGAGCTGGTGCCCCTCGGAGCTCCTCTGGAGAGGGCGGTGTATATGAAGTCTGAGATTGAATCTCACTATGAGAGTCTCCCCTAGTCCTAGTAACTCATGGAGTTGGTGCCCCTCGGAGCTCATCAACCACAGACTTACCCATCCGGGCGGCTGTAGCCTTCTTAGGCATCGCTGAAAACATAACATATTGTTAGGAAAATAAATACTTATATCGCGCGATCTAAGATAAGAAGGGAGGATAACATCCTATATGTCCTGTAGCCTCTTGTTTATAAATGTGGTGCACAACACACTTATAAACAAGAATCTACTAGACACTGTCTGTAGACAACCCTAGGACAGAACTGCTCTGATATAACTTTTGTCACGACCCAAACAGATGGGCCATGACGAGTGCCCGATCCTACCTATCGAACACTCCTAATCATACGTCTAATATAAAACATGAAAACAGTGTAGGTCATGTATAACGTCTGGCAATAAACTACTGAATCATGTGAATAACATACGCCAGAACATATGCCCAAAATATATATGTACATATATATATGGAATACGGTAGGGCGAGCCGACAAGGACACATACTATCCGACTATAAATGACTATCTACCGACCTATAATAGAGTGTACAACTGTATACATGACAGGACTAGGACCCACCATACCCATATATGTATATAAACATATCGTACCAAAACCCAAAAGTAGATCCGGATCAAATAGAGCACACTAACTCTCGCTGAGCAAGGATCCTAAGAAGGGGGGCCGTCAGACTTTCCCAGGAAATAGGGGCGTCAGTACGAATAATGTACCGAGTATGTAAGGTATGAAAATCAGTACATAAAAGACATAAAAGAACCATGTAGTAAAGGAATCCACTTGTAAGTCTAAATAGCTCTGTGAATCTTGAAATATTTATAATGTCATGCATGTGCGTATAAATGTCATATCATGCATAAGTATGTGCGTACATAATGTCATCAAGCCTCTTAGGGCATCCCATCATATCATATTGTCCTCAATGAGCGATATCATCAACGTATACCAACTGATCAGGTGGTGGTGCGTATATAATGCCGTAACCTTTCCTCATACCCCATATATATATATATACATCTATATATATATATATTTACGCGTATATAATGCCATCTGGTCATGGGTCAATGTACTTGTATAAATGAATGCAATAAGTCAATAAGATCTCTCGTGATGTCATACGTTCAATATGCCTTCGGGTAATATCGCAAAATAACTTTATCAACTTACGTATTTTCTAAAACTCATGAACAAACGATATAATTATAGGACATATGGGGAATCAAGCATATGGGCATCCCTAGTACTTCTAAGAATACAGTCATTTGCGAAAGTTGTGCGTTTGCTCGTTTTGTTGCATCATATGGATCATGCCTAAAGGAATGAAGGGATAGCCTTAACATGCTTTACTTGATTATTTTATCAAAAACTTTTACTTGAGCTTTCCAAGAACAATTTTTGCTCCTTCTAAATCTTTGAACAAGAACCAAACACTTTTTATGATCATGACATATTTTATGTTGCTGAACATATGGAGTATTATGTTGTGTACATTTTTGCTATATTTCTAAAGTAAGAGAATCCCAAAAAACAATAAAAGAAAAGATTTCAACATCCTTTCTATATCTCCAAAATGTCAAAGAAGAATAAAATGAAGGCTTAAGGGATATTTCTCGGCTTTACACGTGTAAACAATGCACTTTAAGTGTCATGACTCATGTATGCACACTTGGTTCCACCCTTGGCCAAATTAATGCCATGTGGAAACCCATTAAAGTTCTTCATCCACTTAATCATATTTAATACCATAATTATTTTCTTATTCTCCCACATTATTCCCACAATTAATCAATTATTCACATAATTAATCTAGCACTCAATTTACTTAAATACTAATATACTTCATATACCATATTATCATGGTAATGTGGTATAGCATTAATCCATAATTATGGGGTATTATAGCTTGGACCGCATTTTATCCCAAAATATCAAATTTCAACGAAACTCATTTATAAACTTCCTCATATCACGTGTATAATTCAAAGCCTATCCAAAAAGTATTAATATTAATAACTATATAAATCATATTTACCAAACTTTTAGAATAATTGATGCACTTAAAATAAAATAAATATCATATCAAGACAATATATATATATATATATATATATATCGGTTTCGAAATTCGTCAAACTTACCGTGTCCTATATCTATGACATCATGTACGATCTTAACCTCTTCCAACTCACATGATTTTACTACGACGCATCCAAGCACTAAGGTACGAGGTGTTAAATTATATTGACGAAACTTATTATCTTGATTTGTTTAACTTCTAAACCTTCCATCATGTGCTATACATGTTTTAAACACTCATATACCTGAGAATTTTCTTGCTCTCTCAGCTCACCTTCGACTAACTTATGATGAACTGAACATATAAAATTACGGGATGTAACAATCTGGGCGTGTAGGCGCAGTTGCCGAGCTGACTTTATGGTGAGCTGCTCTCTATGTTTTGATCCGCATCACATATAATCCTCGTCTTATCCATTTATTGTATTCTATCTATTTTCTATTCTAGATAGTTATTGTAGTAGTATTGTATATTCCACTAGATGCCCATGCACTTGTGACACCGGATTTTGAAAATTTAGATTTTTGTTCTTCGTTGTATCCTGTTAGGAGATCATGATTTATATTTTGACCATGTTTGAGAATTTAAAATAATATCAGTATTTACTAAGGAAATGAATGATTCCATTTATTTATCACATTATTTGCTTCTGCATGCATCTGAATTATCTAACGGTGAGTTGATGTATATTTTGGCTTGCCTAATAGTAGTGTTAGGCACCATCACAGCCTATGGTGGGAAATGAGTCGTGACAGTTTGGTCATGACTTTGTCCTTATCAAGCATTAGCCATAAATTTGCAGCTCGTAGCCTATTGCGTTTGAATTATCTAACGGTGAGTTGATGTATTTGTTGGCTTGCCTAACAACACTGTTGGGCTCCATCACGACCAATTGTGGGAAATGGGTCATGACAGTTTGGTCATGACTTTGCTCTTGTCAAGCATTAACCATAAATTTGCAGCTCGTAGCCTATTGCAAGTTCCATGTTTGCCACAACCTACAGTGCCTCAATTGCAAAGAAAATCAAACACAC
This sequence comes from Nicotiana otophora, assembly GCA_000715115.1. Lineage (NCBI taxonomy): Eukaryota > Viridiplantae > Streptophyta > Magnoliopsida > Solanales > Solanaceae > Nicotiana > Nicotiana otophora. Next base: position 64,740 of record AWOL01S0024483.1, on the reverse strand, counting down.
GAATAACCACATTGCTATCTTTGCCAAACTCACCTCTCCCAACTTTGCCAACAATTCCAAGTATATTACCTAAGGTCACTTTGCTTCCTATGCCTTTAATTCCAACAATCCCTTCAATTCCCACCATTCCAACTATTCCTACTTCATCACCACCACGATCATGATTATATTTTGAGTGAAAGAGGGAGGAAAGGGGCTGGGCTGTGAGTATTTTAAACGGGGGGTTTCAGGCGGTGAGTTGGGAATGTGTGTTTTAATTATGTGTGTGTTTGTGTTTTAAAAGAAAAAAAAGAGGAAAGGAAAAAGAATAATACTCACCTAGCACCGCGAGGCAAAGATTGCGCTCGACCAAGCGTCGCGAAGCTTGACGGGAGGGGGAAGGGTGCGATGTCAGCCAAAATATGTTTTGCAACAGGCATTTGAGCGTGTGATGCCAGGCTTAACGCTAGCCAAATCAGGCACCTAGGCATGTGATGCCAGGCTTGTAGCGAGCTAGGACCCTAGCCTGGAAATCTCTGGGGTGCGATCTTGTGCTTCTTCACTTCATGTTTTGACTCCTGAGCACTTACATTCAATTGTCGCGCTCCCGTACTTAATCAACAAACCTGAAATCACACAAACCAACTCATTACTTCTCCAAAATTAAAAACAAAGAGCAAACTAAGCTAACTACTCTAAGAATTGGGTTGCCTCTCAACAAGCCTTAGTTAACATCATGGCATGATGAATACAAAATCACAATAGGTTGTCTCCCATGAAATGCCTGATTTAACGTCGTGGCACGATGCAGAATCTCGCTTAATTGTTGGCGAGCAACACCTTCGACTTCTGACGATCAAAGTCACATCCATAATAGTGCTTTACTCTTTGCACATTCACTAATAATATTATTTTTCCATCTATGATGTGTAGCCCAATTTCACCATGTGGAGTAACTCTTACTACCTCAAACGAACCCGGCCATCTCGATTTGAGCTTCTCCGGAAAGAGTCTCAACCGCGAATTCAACAAGAGAACCAGTTGGCCGGCTCGAACTCACGATTGTTAATATGATTTTCATGCCAACGCTTGATCTTTTATTTATACAACTTGGCATTCTTATACGCATTCAACCGAAACTCATCAAGCTCGTTCAATTGCAACATCCATTTTCACCCGCTAATTCTGCATCAAAATCAACTTCTTTATCTCCCAATAGGCTTTGTGCTCAAGTTCCACTGGAAAATGGCATGCCTTCCCATAAACCAACTTGTAAGGAGAGGCTCTGATTGGAGTTTTATAGGCAGTCCGGTATGCCCACAGAGTCATCAAGTTTTGCAGCCCAATCTTTTCTACTTGCACTAACTATCTTCTCAAGAATTATTTTTATCTCTCTATTTGATACCTCAACTTGACCATCTAGTGTGAGGATGTTAGGTGATAGAAACCTTGCATTTGACCCCGTATTCCGCTAAGAGATTATCTAGCATCTTGTTACATAAATGGGTGCCTCCATAAATTATCAACACTCTCGAGGTGTCGGACCTTCTAAAGATATGCTACTTTACAAAGTTCACCACAACATTGGCATCATTGGTAGGAAGAGAAATGGCCTCCACCCACTTTGACACATAGTTAACGGCCACCAAAATGTACTTGTACCCGTTGGGCGAGGGGAACAGGCCCATGAATCCAATGCCCCACACATCGAAAATTTCAACCTCCATAATACCATGCCATGGAATATCATGCCTTTGTATAATCATTCCCCTTCTCTGGCTTCTATCTCACTTCCTCACCAACTCGTGATTATCTTTAAAAAACCTAGGCCAATAGAAACCCGATTGCAACACCTTGGTTACCATTTTGTCACTCGCATGGTGACCACCACAAAGCGACGTATGATAGTCATGTGAAATATCATTTATTTTAGACTCGGGCACACATCTTCTCATCAACTGATTGGAACATGATTTGAACAGAAACGGCTCATCCCACATATATGGTCTCACATCTTGCAAGAACTTCCTTTTAGCATGAGGTTCAAGGTCAGGCGACATTTCTCCACTTGCTAGACAGTTCACAAAATCCGCATACCGTGTCATCTCCCCACTAGTAACGCCCAACAATTGCTCATCCGGGAAGGTTTCCTTGATGATATCTCCCTCAACTACATGATTCCGAGTTTCTAACCTGGACAAGTGATCGGCCTCTTGACTCTCCGTTCCTTTATGGTCTCGAATCTCCAAATCAAATTCTTACAAGAGTATAACCCAATGTATTAGCCTTTGTTTATTATATTTATTTTCAAACAAATACCTAGTGGCTGAATGGTCTTTGTAGATGATGACTTTGGTACCAACCAAGTACGCCCAAAATTTATCGAATACCCAAACTACAGTAAGCAACTCTTTTTCTATCACAGTATAATTTATTTGAGCAGGAGTAAGAGTCATGCTCTCGTAGTAGATGGAGTGAAATACTTTGATCGTCCTTTGGCCCAATACGGTCCTAACTACACCATCACTGTTATCACACATCAGCTCGAATGGCTCGTTCCTGTTAGGAGCCACTATGATTGGTGCACTCACTAACTTCTTTTTCAGCTCCTCGAATGCCTTCAAACAAGCATCGTCTAACTTGAATGACACATCCTTCTCTAAAAACCTTCACAAAGGAGAAGAAATTTTGAGAAATCCTTTATGAATCGGCGATTAAAACCTGTATGTCCTAGAAAACGTTGAATTTCTTTCACCGAATAGGTGGTGGAAACTTTCCAATTGCTTCCACCTTAGCCTTGTTAACTTCCAGTCCATCTTTGGACACCTTGTGCCCCAACACTATGCCTTCACGTACCATAAAATAGCACTTTTCCCTATTCAGTACAAGATTAGTCTCGTTGCACCTATCAAGCACTTTAGCAAGATTGGTCAAGAATTCATAAAAAGAGGGACCCAACTGTAATGACCCGGCCGGTCATTTTGAGTATTACAGCCTCGTTATCCCATTTACTGCTCATTTTGTACTTTACAGTTGTTATGTGACTTGCCGAGGTAGTTGGTTCGGGTCCGATGAAGTTTCCGAATGAATTGAGATACTTAATCTCAATGATGAAAACTTAAGTTGAAAAGGTTGACCTGATGTTGACTTATGTGTAAATGACTCCAAAATAGAGTTTTAATTATTCCAATAGCTCCATATGGTAATTTTGGTCTTATGAGTGTGTCCAGAAAATTATTTGGAAGTCCGTAGTTGATTTTGGCTTGAAATGGCAAAATTAGGAAACGAAATATTTGGAAGTTTGATTGGGAGTTGACTTTTTGATATCGGGCTCAATATCCAATTCTAAAAATTAGAATAGGTCTGTTATGTCATTTATGACTTGTGTGCAAAATTTGAGATCAATCTAACTTGATTTGATAGGTTTCGGCATCGAATGCAGAAGTTGGAATTTGTTAGTTTTCACTAGGGTTGAATTGGGGTGAGATCCGTGGTTTTAGCGTTGTTTGATGTGATTTGAGGCCTCGACTAAGTTCGCATAATGTTTTAGGACTTGTTGGTATATTTGGTTGAGGTCCCTGGGGCCTCGAGTAAGTTTCGGATGGTTAACAAATCAAATTTGGACTTAAGGAAAAATCAAGAATTTTTGGCCTTCTGGTGCAATAGCACCTGCGGAAGTTTGCTCGCAGAAGCGGCCTGGTGAGGGGCTGGGCAGTACGCGCAAGTGCAGAGCATTTTCCGCATCTGCGAAGTCGTAGAAGCGGCTTGTTGATCGCAGAAGCGGAATGCGGAGGGCCAGGATTCTTCGCAAAAGTGGACTGCTTGTCCGCAGCAGCGAAGGTAATCGCATAAGCGGAAGCTTCATTGCAAAAGCGGGACCGCAGGTGTGGTTAAATATGACGCAGAAGCAAAAGAACTAGGCAATGTACAAAAATAGAGGGGTACGAGATTTTCTCATTTTCGGACATTTCAAACACGGGTTGAAGCGATTTTTCAGAGAGAATCCACGGAAAAAGGTTGAGGTAAGTCACTTGTGATCATTGTTAGTCAATAATATTGAATTATCATTGAGTATTCCGACTAGATTACGTGTTTTTGAGGTGTAATTCGAGAATTTGGGCCTAGGGATTTTAAAATAAGATTTGTGGATTTGAAGGTCGAGCTAATGTTGGAATTTGGTAAATTTGGTAGAGGACTTATGGTTGAATGGTCGTTCAAATTTTGTAACTGTTTTGGGGTATCGAGACGTGGTCCCCACTGACAATTTTTGAGTTAAATTTTGAATTTTGTTGGAAAATTAGTATTGTCATATGGAATTGATTCCTATAATTTGTGTTGACTGTATCGAATTATTGTGACTAGATTCGAGGCGTTCGTAGGCCGATTCGCGAGGCAAAGCATATTGTAATAAAGCACTTGCGCGTTTGAGGTAAGTAACAGTTTTAAACTTCGTCTTGATGGTATGAATCCCTACATTACGTGTTATATGAATTGTTTGGAGGTGACACACATGCTAGGTGACGGGCGTGTGGGAGGGCACCATAGAAATTGTGACTTAAATAAATTCCGTAGAGTTGCACAATCAAAGAATCATGTCATTATACACATGTTCCCCATGTGTTAGAGAAGTTGAGCTGAGACTCGTATTAAACATCACGTTTAGGCTACGTGCCGATATTGTTGGAACCCACAGGGTCGTGTTGCTGTTGAATTATATGTTTAAATTGTAGTTTTGTACCCAGTCATGTCCATCATTTGCATATCATATCTCAGTTTCTATCATCATTCATGGATACATCATATCATCATGTCGAGCCGAGTTTCATGTCATCGTGAGCCCGATAGATTGGAGATTTTGAGTGATATTTATGGGATCTAACTGCACGCCGTAACAGGATATATTGGCTTTATATATATATATATATTTATTATTATATGGATCGGGCCTGCACGCCGCAACAGGCCTTATTGGCTTTGTTGTTATGGGGTCGGACTACACTCCGCAGCAATCCTAAGGGGGTTATTATTATAGCGCTTAGGCTGAAGGACCCCTCCGGAGTCTGCAACCCGCACAGTGAGCGCAATTGATATTATATCGAGGGATGGATCTTCCCTGGGCTGGATTTTCCCCGTATAGTACTGAGTGATTGAGTAATTTGAGAGTGTGAGTACGTGAGATTTTCATTATGTTGTCTCACATATGGCATGTACATTGGCATGTAGATATAGAGATGTCATATTCCTCATATAATTCAGAATTGATCTATTTTACTTGCACTTAATTAACTGTTGAACTTGAAAGCATGCCTATATTTCTGTATTGTTATTTCTATATTAGACTGTACCTGTTGAGCTCGTCACTACTTTCATCCCAAAGGTTAGTCTTGTTACTTATTAAGTATATTGGGTCGATTTTACCCATACTACACTCTGCACTTCGTGTGCAGATGTAGGTACTTCCGAACACGGCACTTGCTAGATTTGTGGATTTATCTATTGGAGACTATCGAGGTAGCTGCTTGGCGTCCGCAGACCTTGACTCCCCTCCTTTTCAGTTATTTGTGTTATTGTATATTTCTAGACAGTATTGTTATCAGTCAGATTATGTGATCATTTAGATGCCCATATACTCAGTGACACCAAGTTTTGGGAGTGTATTTGCATCAGTATTTGTGGGATTTTCTATTAAATCTAAATATTCTATTTTCACACTCGAAAGATTATAGTGGTTTATTGAGGTTATCGACTTTCCTAGTATTGAGATAGGCGTCATCATGACATGTGAATTTTGGGTCATGACAGGTTGGTATCAGAGCCTAAGTTACATTGGTCTCACGAGTCATGAGCAGGTTTAGTAGAGTCTTGCGGATCAGTACGGAGACATCTGTACTTATCTTCAAGAGGCTGCCGAACCCTTAGGAAAATTTTTACTCTCTTTTATTCTGTCGTGCGAATTTGTTGATTCCAAAAACTAAATTTCTGTTACTCTATTCTCTCACAGATGGTAAGGAAATGTACTACCATATCGGACGGTCAGCCACCAGTTAGGGCCACGATAGGTCGGGGTCGTGGTAGAGGTCTAGGTGTTGCTTATACAACAATTGGAGTAGTACCTGTAGAACCACCAGTTGCTCCAGCTCAGGAGCAGGTTCCAGATATAGTTGAGTCGGTGGGACCAGCTCAGGTACAAACTATGCCTATTGTGATTCCAGGCCTTCCAGAGGCTTTAGCCCAAATATTGACTATTTGCAATGGCCTTGCCCAGGTGGTTTCAGCTCAGGCCGCACCAGCCACTTCCCAAGCCGGGGAAGGTACTCATACCACTGTCGCCCGTAATCCACAGCAGGTAGTGCAGGGACTCCAGATACCAGAGGCACTACCAGTCCAGTCGGTTGTAGCTTCTCAGGCCCAGCTGGGTCCTATTATGAATGACGAGGAGCAGAAGAGACTAGAGAGGTTTGGGAGACTCCATCCTCCATCATTCAGTGGATCTAAGTCAGAGGATGCTCAAGATTTCTTGGATATATGCTAGCTGATTCTTCGTACAACAGGTATTCTGGAGACAAGTGGGGTCTCATTTACTACTTTTTAGCTGACCGGGGCAGCCTTCAGATGGTGGGAGACTTATGAGAGGAGCAGACTAGTTGGTGAAGCACCACTTTCATGGCATGCGTTCTCCGTATTATTCCTGAAGAAGTTTATGCCACAGACCTGCATAGAGAAACAGTGCAGGCAATTCGAGCATTTACGTCACGAGGACCTATCTGTGACCCACTATGAAATGTGGTTTTTAGAATTGGCTCATCATGCAGTTTGGTTTGTTCCCACTGAGAGGGAGAAGATCAGGAGGTTCATTAATGGCCTCAACCAGCAGTTTTGTTTTGTTATGACTCTGGGGAATGCAGTAGGTGCTAAATTCGACAGGGTGTTTGACAGTGCTCGACGGCTAGAAATGGTCCATACTCAGGAGCATGAGGAGAGGGAGGCCAAGAGGTCTCGTGGTTCGGGTAATTCCAGCAGTGTTCTTTCTGGGGGACAGTCTTATCATAATAGGGGTCGACCTTATAGGCCCGCTCAGATAGCTCGTACAGCTCATCGTGGCGCATTAGCTAGCCATAGTTCATACGGTGCTCAACCGAGTCAGTCTTCTCTTAGTGCACTTCCAGCGCAGAGTTCATCTCATGCACCATCAGTTCAGGGTTCATCTGTACCGGGTTCTTCTGGTAGTTATTCTGGTTCTCGAGGTCCGCCTTAGAACTTGCCATAATTCTTCAAGAGGGATTGCTATGAGTGTGGAGATATGGGTCATGTGAGGACATATTGTCCCCGCCTTTCACGAGGTCCAGTCCAGCAGAGGATTCAGGTTACGACTCCTGCACAAGCTACTACACCACCCGCCCAGCTAGCTTGGGGTGGGGCTCAGGCAGCCAGTGGTCGCCCTAGACACGGAGGTCGATCAGGTAGCGGTTAGGACGGATTCTATGTTATTCCAGCTAGGCCATATGCCATTGCTTCATACATGATGATCACAAGTATTGACTCAGTATGCCACAGGGAAGCCTCTATATGTTTTGACCCTGATTCCACATATTCGTATATATCATCATATTTTGCGCATTATCTGGATATACCCCGTGAGTGCTTAGTTTCACCTGTTCGTGTATCTACATCGGTGGGCAATACTATTATTATGGACTGTGTGTATCGGTCATGTGTGGTAACTATTGGGGGACTGGAGACTGGAGTTGTTCTTTTATTGCTTAGTATGGTTGATTTCGATGTAATCTTTTGATTGGTTGTCTCCATGTCATGCAATTCTGGACTGTCACATAAAAACTATGACGTTGGCGATAACGGGGTTGCCAAGGGACGAGTGGAGAGGCTCTCTAGATTATGTTCCCAGCAGGGTAATTTCTTATTTGAAGGCCCAACGGATGGTTGGGTGTTTGTCATATTTGGCCTTTGTGAGAGATGTTGATGCAGACACTCCTACTATTAATTCTATACTGGTAATGCGAGACTTTCGGATGTATTTTCTATAGACCTGCCGGGTATGCCACCTGACAGGGATACTGATTTCGGTATTAATTTGGTGTCAGGCACTCAGCCCCTTTCTCTTCACTTGTATCGTATGGCACCAACTGAATTGAAAGAATTGAAAGAGCAACTTCAGGAACTTCTTGATAAGGGGTTTATTAGGCCTAGTGTGTCACCTTGGGGTGCACCGGTTCTATTTGTGAAAAAGAAAGATGGTACTATGCGGATGTGCATCGACTAAAGACAGTTGAACAAAGTAATAATAAAGAACAAGTATCCTTTTCCTCGTATTGATAATTTATTTTACCATCATCAGTTAAAAATTCGGGATTCGAATATTCTAAAGATGGCATTCAGAATCCATTATGGTCACTATGGATTTCTCATTTTGTCTTTTGGGCTGACCAACGCCCCAGCAACATTTATGCACTTGATAAATAGTGTATTCCAACTGTATCTTGATTTGTTTATCGTAGTATTTATTGATGATAACCTGGTGTACTCACGTAGCCATGAGGAATATGCAAAACATTTGAGTATTGTACTACAGAGGGTGACGGAGGAGAAACTTTATGCCAAGTTCTCCAAGTTTTAGAGTTGGCCCAAGCCATCTTCAGCTACTGAGATTCGGAGTTTTCTTAGCTTGGATGGGTATTATCATCGTTTTGTGGAGGGCTTCTCGTCTATTGCAGTGCCAATAACTAAATTGACCCATAAAGGTGCCCTATTCTAGTGGTCAAATGAGTGTGAAGAGAGCTTTCAGAAACTTAAGACTGCCTTGACCATAACTCCAGTTCTAGTTTTACCTTCAGTTGCAGGCTCTTATACAGTGTATTGTGATGCTTCTCGGATTGGTATTGGGTGTGTCTGAATGCAGGAGGGTAGAGTGATTGCTTATGCGTCACATCAGTTGAAGTCACATGAAAAGAACTACCATGTTCATGATTTAGAATTGACAGCCATCATTTATGTATGGAAGATTTGGAGGCACTATCTCTATGGTGTGTCTTGTGAGGTATTTATAGATCATCGCAGTCTCCAGCACTTGTTCAAATAGAAGGATCTAAATTTGAGGCAGCGTAGATGGTCGGAGCTACTAAAGGACTATGATATTACTATTCTGTATCATCCTGGGAAGGCGAATGTTGTGGCCGATGCCTTGAATATAAAAGCGATGAGTATGGGTAGCCTTGCATTCATTCCTATTAGTGAAAGGCCTTTTGTAGTTGATGTTCAGGCCTTGGCCACCCAGTTTGTGAGATTAGATATTTCGGAGCCGAGTCGGGTTCTAGGTTATGTGGTTTCTCGGTCTTCTTTATATGACCGCATCAGAGAGCGCCAGTATGATGATCCCCATTTGCTTATCCTGAAGGACATAGTTCAGCACGATGATGCCAAGGAGGTTACTGTTGGTGATGATGGGATGTTGAGGATGCAGGGTCGGATTTGTATACCAAAGGTAGATGGGTTGCATGAGTCGATTCTTGAAGCAGCCCACAGTTCGCGGTATTCCATTAATCCAGGTGCCGCTAAGATGTACCGGGACTTGAGGCAGCATTATTGGTGGAGAAGGATGAAGAAAGATATAGTTGGGTTTATAGCTCGGTGTTTAAATTGTCAGCAGGTGAAGTACGAGCATCAGAGACCGACCAGATTACTTCAAAAACTTGAAATCTCGGAGTGGAAGTGGGAGCATATCACCATGGACTTCGTAGTTGGACTCCCACGGACTTCGAGGAAGTTTGATGCCATTTTGGTGATTGTGAATCGGTTGACCAAGTCCGCGTATTTTATTCCAGTTGGTACTACTTACTCTTCGGAGCGGTTGGCTGAGACTTATATCCGCGAGATTGTTCGCCTTCACGGTGTGCCAGTGTCCATCATTTCAGATCGGGGCACGCATTTTACATCACAGCTTTGGAGAGTAGTGTAGCCAGAATTAGGCACACAGGTATAATTGAGTACAACATTTCACCCTCAGAAGGACAGACAGTCCGAGCGCACTATTCAGATATTGGAAGATATGCTACGTGCTTGTGTTATAGATTTTGGGGGTTCTTGGGATCAGTTTCTGCCGCTTGCAGAGTTTGGTATGTTGGTATTGTTTGTGTAAAATGAAAAGAATAAGGGGAAGGGGAGCTGATGTCCAAAATTGCGTAGATGAGCTAGTCGCTCATTTGTGTCGAGTTCTAACTTTCGTAAGCTTAACAATGATCCCTTATTGTTTGTTGTAGATTGAAGTACTAATGGGCTGAAACGACGTCAGTTAGGTAAACAACAAAGGTATGTTAAGGCTATCCCTTTTTTTTCTTTTGGCATGATCCATATGATACAAACAAACCGAACAAACACACAACTTTCACAAATGACACTACTCTTAAAAATACTACGGGTTCCTATGTTATTGATTCCCCGTGTGTCCTATTATTCTATCGTCTGTTCCTGGGTCTCAGCAAATACGTATGTTGATAAAGTTTATTTCATGATATTAATCGAAGGCATAATAATTTTATGATATTCCGAGAGATCTTATTGATATGTACATTGACCCATGACTAGGCGTTATATATGCGTATATTATATGTATATGGGCTATGGGGAAAGGTTATGGCGTTATATACGCATCACCACCTAATTAGCTAGTATACATTGATTATTTCGCCCACAAAGGCCGAGATGATATGATGATATGCCCTTAGAGGCTTGCTGATGTTATGTACTCATATACGTAGGCATGGAATGACATTTACACGAATATGCATGACATTATAAATGTTTCACGATTCACAGAGATATTCAAACTTACATGTTAAGCTCTTTACACCATGTTTCGTTCATGCCTTACATACTCGGTGAAGAAAGACATGGTGTAAGGCATGAACGAAACATGGTATAAAGAGCTCAACATGTATCTAGAAAGACAACTGGTAAGAGATTGACTGTGATTGTGGAAGAGTTGAGTCATAGAAACTCGATTTTGCATCAAGCTTATGATGAGTAAATGTGAGGTCTTCAGTAGATCATGTCTGTACTAAAACGTTTAAGCTTCTTGATAAGGAGCCCTAAGGCATGAATATCTATCCACCCATATGGTTTAAATCAATGAGAGAATCAAAAGGTAGATACAAGTTTCAACAAGTAAAAGAAGCAAGGTGAAGAAAGGGTACGTGGTACCCAATTAGTGAAGGTTATCAGTATTTAAAATTTAGGCAGAGAAATATAAGCATTTTAAGTTACCTTCAAATGTAACAGAGGTACGTACAATTGGCACACCCATCCCAGTTATGCTCTATGGGAACCAACAGATATAGTTTAAGAGAAGGACAGGATATCAGGATCCAGCTGGGGTTAGAGTAACCCAAAATAGTAAATGGATTATTAGCGTTAGCTGACATTTTTGAAGGATATTACAAACGTGGTAATAATTCTCCTTGTGAGACACCCAGATGGTGCATTCTAGAATAGTACAGCTAGATATGAATACTAGAATGTTCAAAAAATTACAAAGATAGCCACTTGAATCCTAGAAGGGATAAATATTTACCTTCGTATGGCTCCCGTCCCAAGTAAAGAGAGAATGTTAGGCAACACGAAGAGCTAGTAGATGGAGCAAGGAGAGCTTAAAGCAAAAGAATATTTTGTTAAAGCTTTCAGAATAAAATGATAGACAGAAATATTAACAGGAGAATAAGAAGAGATTAAACGAAGCATTATGAGCATGATGTGATAAGTGAGTGAAAAAGGCAAATCAAAATATGACAGGATGACAGAGTCTTTAGTCAGTGAATATGTGAAAAGCCCCCAAAGATGAAGAGAGAGGGAAAGATGGTGTGATACGATATTAAGTAGGAGTTATATGGTCCAGGGTACTATAGAATAATAAAGGAAGAATGCGATAAAAATGAGAAAGGGATAAGATTGCACTTATTCAAATACCATAGATAAGTTACGACTCCAGAACATTATGCAAACACGATCGCAGGAAGGGGCAGTAAAGGTTCCTGACCAGGATGTTATTGATAAATAAGTACGAATGAATACTTTATACATAAGGAGCCAGTGCGAGAGGTAAGTTAAGACAAAGTACATATCCCAATATAAATTAAGAGAAATATCGATATGGGAATGGACCAATGAGTAGTTAGTAGTTGGTTCAGGAAGAGCCTAGTTATGGCTAGACAAGAAGATACAGACAAATTAGCAGATCGTGCAAGATAAACATAGTGAAACCCAATATGGTGAATTCAGTCTCGCAGTTATGACATTGTAATCCTTGAGAAATATTCAGATAGGAGTTGAGGTAGTTAAAGGTACCATATTGGTGTTATGGAAATAAAAGAGAGTGCCACTGAGAAGACAGTCAAAATATCAATTCAGAAGCAACCCTACAAGCACAAGGGCGTTGAGGTAAGTAACTAAGGATAATTGTAGGAAAGAAAGAACATCAAAAATATTCCGTCGAGCATACGATGTAATAAGCTCACAGCTTTACAAGAGTCAGAGGGTCCTCCTTAAGCACTACAATGAAAGACTAGCTGAGGAAATAAGGAAGAAGGCTTCAACCTAAGCATAGTAACTTGAAGAATAAATGGTCATGTAACAACAGTCTCACTACAGCATTGTATGCACTCCATAAGAAAGTGGCACCTGCCATGGATAATGAATGGGAAGTGAAAAAAAATACAAAAGTTACATTTGAGATCATATGAGTTACAGGAAATTCTAGTATTTGTGGGCACTAAGATAAGCCAATTGTTCATGCAGCAAGTAGCAGAATGACCAGGAAAAGCAATTGCTTACGTTTAAAGAAAGCTGAGAAGGAACGAAAGGTATTATTTTATCAATGACCCAGAGTTCGTTACGTTATAAGCGCATTTAAGATTTTGGAATATTATCCATGCCACATATATGTTGACATTCATACAGCCGTAGAAGAGTTCGACATAAGTTAAAAGAAAGAATTGAGCCCGGGTCATAGACAAAGGATTGAATTGTTAGAAGAGTATATCATGGATAATTCGTAGCGTCCATGAAAGGCTAAAGTAATAATTAATATCCTGAGCCACAAATCGGAAGATAGCTTAAGCCTACATAAAGGTTGAGAGAGAAGAAGAAACTAAAGACTTACATCAGCTAAGTAAATCAAGAGTCTGATTATTGGACCTGGATAATTATAGAAACGGTGATTGAAACCATTGCGGAATCACTCTTAATATCAGAGGTACAAGAGAGATAATACATCATACATATTCTATAACGGCTCTATGATAAAGCCAGTTAGAAGAGTACTAGCCTCATAGGAAGTCAGTATGAAGCTTCTATCGGATTGTTTATGCACCTGAGGTGCAAGTATTATAGTAGAGCTTCAAGTTGTGGATGTGAATTATACCTATGTAGAAGGGAGGTTATGAATGAGATAAAAGATACGATGCGAGATTTTAAGGGATGTAAGGTAAAGGTAAAGAAGGTACGAGATACTCACGTTCAGAAGGTTGTGAATAGTCCGTACTTCAGATAGATGGCTAGAAGCACTGGGATTCAGTATCAAGAAATGATAGCGGGGTCGTCAGTGACATATCTACCAACCTATGATTTCCAGGTACTGAGAGGTCTAGTTAAGAGAGTAAATAAGAGTTAGAGACAATGTGATGTCTCGTTTGAGGTTCCAGAATAACAAAAGGAAATCTATGGTGCAAGAAAGTTAGAGGAGGTTGTGAGTAGTATAAATAGATATGTGTAGATCGCAAGCTATAGTATGGTAAAGAGACAAGGTTTTATGAAGACAGGAGTAAGGATAAGAAAAGGCGAGTGAGAATAGGTAAGTCCTCGGGATTAAGCCCATCAAAACAAGAGAGCTGATGGTTTCCGTAAGTTATAGAAAGCTTAGTATAGCATGAGTTAACTCAGAGGAGTCTAAGACTAGGAGCATTTAGAAGAGATGGAATGATGCCCTGGTAGTATAATAAGGGTGTAATTGTGAAAGAAAAGAGGATGACATTTAGACATTTGATTGAGTAATGATCTAAAGAAAAGGAATTTCATGAATTGCACTGGATTAAAATACCCCTATAAGATGAATCACATTGGGATGATATGAAATACAGTTATTGAAGTTGATCAGGAAAATCATTTCAAATGTTCCTCGATGCTACGTGAGCCCTAGTGACAATGTATTACATAAGAGGTTTCAAGTTATCAGTGGTAGATTATAGATCAACTTTGAGGTGAATCAAAAATGGATGGATTAAAGTTACAAAGTATGAGATGAGATTAGGTCGTAATTCTTAAGATGAACAGTAATGAGGAAGCATTAAAGGACTTAGATTTATACATATAGGATAAGCAATGAGAGTAACCTGGAGTTTGGTAGTAGACCTCAGTAACAATAAACCGAAGTAAGAGTTATGGTATACTATGACCTATTTAGATGTATTAAATCCATAGACGCCCAGAGGGATAGCTTGTCATAATTCTGTATATGTTCACAAAGTGAAGCATAGATATTGGCTAAAAGCTGGATGAAAAATGAGAGAAGAGTTGCATAGGCGCACATACAAGGACAAAGTCGTACAAACTGCATGATAGAAGGTAGCAATAGTTACGAGATTGGAAGAATTCCGACCACAAGTCGTGGTGTGAGAAAGAGGCCTAAAGGGGTGAATGCCCTGGCCTTTGGATTTATTCACAGAACAGTTACCTAGTTATCAAGGAGAGTATTACAGAATTTGCAAGAGCTATAGGTTATGAGAATGATAAGTGCATCAGTCAACATTCGAGGACGAATGTTCCAAAGGAGGAATGATGTTACACCCCATATTTTTGTACATGAAAGTATGCCGTAAGTCAATTGATGTAATCTTGGAAATGAGATTCTTTTTGAAGGTATATAAAGTGATCTAATGATTTTACATCCCGTATTTCCATTCAACATAAAATGACTAGGTTGAGGACGAATGCACTTAAACGTGAGAAAGGAGATTTTGGATAAATAAAAATGAGCTGCTTGCTTACCTGACGTGCCTGCTTCACCATCTTACTTTCCGTCCTACTTGCTTGAGCTACTCGACACATGTATAAATTATTTAATAAGGATGAGATACATGTTTTAAAATGGGAAAAGGACCAACATGAATCACCTACTTGATTAAGTAGGTGACAAGTAGGTGCATCACCTACTTAGAGCTTGTGGATCAAATTAAAAGGGAATGGAAAAGGATAGAGATGGGCAAGTCTTGGGGCAACCCAAGACCCATCTTCCCACGCCCATTAGTGGGGCCATATAAACATAGATATATCTCAATTTTACTTAGAAAACAATTCATAATCCCTCTCTCTCTCTATTGCAATGTGAAGGAGCTCCAAAATATCAGCCCAAGATCTCTATCAAAGTTATCCTAGGGTTCAAGACCAATTCCATAAATTGGTAAGGTGATTTCTCTATAAAGATCACAATCACCTAGTTATCTCTATAATTTGTTGTTTGGGGTAAAGAGATTATTTGAGCTTAAAGTAAAGCTTAGTTGGGTGAGTATTCTTGCTTCCACAGTAAGGTTTAACTTCTTCTATATGTAGTTAAGATCATCTATGTATATCTAGTTGATTTGATAAAGGAAACTTGTGAAGTAAGTTGAACTTCATGTTGAAGTGTTGTAGTTTCTGGACTATTGTTTAGTTGAATTCTTAATGTTTTATGGCTGGAAATCAGTAGAAATAACTTAAGAATACTATTGCCATTGTGGTTGATGTTTTTGGAAGAAGAGAAGGCTTAGAAAGTGCAAGATAGAACTTGGTTATTGGATGATATGGTGTGGACTATTTTGGTGATGTATTGTAATGAATATGAGGTTAGATATNTATATATATATATATATATATATATATATATATATATATATATATATATATATATATATATATATAATATATATGTTTGTTGAAATTCTGGACATGTTGGTATTGTTTGTGGATTTGAGGAAAATGAAAAAAACAAGGGAAGGTGTTGTCCAAAATTTTCGTAGATGACCTAGTCGCTCATTTGTGTCGTGTTCTAGCTTCATTAAGCTTAACAATGGTCCCTTATTGTTTGTTGTAGATTGAAGTACTAATGGGCTGAACTGACGTCGTGTGGTTAGGTAAACGACAAAGGTATGTTAAGGCTATCCCTTCTTTTTCTTTGGCATGTCTATATGATACAAACAAAACGAGCAAACACGCAACTTTCACAAATGACACTATTCTTAAAAGTACTAGGGGTTCCTATGTTCTTGATTCCCCATGTGTCCTATTATTCTATCGTATAATCATGGGTCTCAAAAAATCCGTATGTTGATAAAGTTTATTTCATGATATTAATCGAAGGCATAATAATTTTATGATATTCCGAGAGATCTTATTAACTTACTTCTCATGCATTGCATTCATTTATACATGTACATTGACCCATGACCAGATGATGTTATATACGCGTATATTATATATATATGGGGTGTTATATCCCGCATTTCATACGTAAAAGTTTCATCATAATTTAATCGACGTAGACTCGGGGATGAGGTTGTCTTGAGGTTATAAACATTTATGCTACTTAAAACAAGCGATAAGTAAGTGCCATGAAGGATAAAGGGTAAACGAATCAAAGAAAATGAGTTTCGTTGAAGGTTGTCGATTTGGGATAAAATACGGTCCGAGCGATAATACCCGATATTTATGGACTGGTGCCATACAAGGTACTACATGACCATGATAGTAAGGTGTACAAGATATGTTAAAAGTGAGTAGTATTTTAAGTAAGTTAAGATAATTCTTAATTATGTGGGAAATTGATTAATTATTGGGTAACGGGATATTAACTGATTAACTAATGAGTTATGGATAAAGATTAAAATCACCCCCACGTGGCAGCAAGCCACTATCTAAACCATGTGACTCTTAGTCATTATGGGTTAGGTGGCAATCAATTCAACATAGGGCCTTTTAATTCAAAGATAGATATGTATCTTTCGACAATTTAAAGAATAGTAAAGATTCTAGTTATAGTGCAATCTGAAACTACGTCTCTGTCAAATAATTTAAAGAATAACAAAGACTCTAATTCAAATAGAGATTTCAACAATTAAGGTTATCAAATTCATTTGTTGCAAGGAATTATACATAAAGGAAAAGCAAGGAATGAAGGTGAGGGAATTTTTGAAGTTCATATGAGACTTCATAGCGACGGTAGTTCTTAAATTTGTAAGAAATTCATACAAAATTGCACTGCGTAATAACAATGAATTTTGCAATTCTAAGGGAGTACGGTGCAATCCGTCTCAAGAATATCATACGAATTGTTCTGTACTCCAGGTATGTTAAGGATATCCCTTCTCTCTTTTTGGCATGATCCAAATAATACAAATGAAACGAGAAAAATACGAAACTTTCATAAATGACTCTATTCATAGAAATACTAGGGGTGTCTATATTCTTTATTCCCCATGTGAATTATTATTATATCTTTTGTTCATGTGTCTCAGGAAAATACGTATTTGATAAAGTTTATCCGAAAGGCATATTGATTTTTATGACATTCCAAGAAATCTTATTAATGTATTTATTATGCATTTCATGCATTTATATATGTATATTGACCCATGACCAGATGGCGTTATATACGCGTACATATGTATATTATATGTATATGGGATATGGGAAAAGGTTACGGCATTATATACGCACCACCACTTGATCAACTGGCATACGTTGATGATGTTGCCACACTGGCCGAGATGATATGATGGGATGCCCTCAGAGGCTTGATGATGTTATGTACACCTATACCTATGCATGACACGACATTTGCATGCACGTGCATGACGATATAAATGTTTCAGGATTTACAAAGTTATTTAGACTTACAGGCGGAATTCTTTATTCCATGTTTCATCTATGTACTGATTTTCATGCCTTACATACTCATTACATTATTCTTACTGACGCCTATTTCCCGGGGCCTGCGTTTCATGCACAGAGGTGTAGGTAAACAAGCTGACGGCCTCCTTCCTTAGGATCCTTGATCAGCAAGAGTTGGCGTGCTCCATTCGATCTGGAGTTGCTTTTGATTTTAGTATGATATGTTTGTATACATGTATGGGTATGACGTGGCCCAATCCCATCCTTGTATAGTTGTATATTCTATTAGAGGTTTGTAGACAGTAATGTATAGTTGGATAGTATGTGGCCTTGTTGGCTTCCAGTTTTGGTATATAGTTGTCTATAGCAGCCTTGTCGGCTCGCCTTACTGTATTCCGCACGTATATGTATATATGTCTTTTTGACAGGTTTCCCTTATGTATGTTATTCTCGTAATTTAGCAGATGTTATTTATGTTCATATATTAGTATCATGCTCAGGGGTGCTCAGCAGGTAGGACTCAGACACCCGTCGCGGCCCATCGGTTTGGGTCTTCACAAAAGTGGTATCGAAGCAGTTCTGTCCTAG
Source organism: Nicotiana otophora (assembly GCA_000715115.1). Taxonomy (NCBI): domain Eukaryota; kingdom Viridiplantae; phylum Streptophyta; class Magnoliopsida; order Solanales; family Solanaceae; genus Nicotiana; species Nicotiana otophora. The sequence goes on along the minus strand of AWOL01S0024483.1, from coordinate 46,248 downwards.
GGTTGTCTACAGACCGTGTCTAGTAGAGTCTTATTTATGGGTGTGTGGTGTACCACACTTATAGACAGGAGGCTACAAGACATATAGGATGTTATCCTCTCATCTTATCTTAGATCGTGCGATATAAGAATTCATGTTACTAACGATATATTACATTTGCAGTGATGCCTCCGAAGACTACAGCCACCCAGAAGGGAAAGTCCGTGGCTGGTGAGACTACTAGTCGAGCATCACAAGTTACCAGGGCTCGGGGAGAGTCTCATAGTGAGATTCCATCTCAGACGTCACATACCCTGCCCTCTCCGGAAGGGCTCTTAGGGGCACCTGCTCCAGCACCCTCCCTTGTACGTTCAGCCCCTCAGCCAGATGCACTGGGTCAGGAGATGAGAGATGTTATTTAGCTATTAACTCCATTAGTAGCCGCATAGGCTCGGCGTCATGAAGTAGGTATTGGTCATGCAGATAGGCTTGTCAGTGCGAGGGTTCGTGATTTCCTTAATTTGGACCTCCGGTATTCACTGGGGTATATCCAAATGAGGACCATCAAGTATTTATTGATAGAATGCAGAGGACTTTGAGGGTAATGAAGACCACTGCGACTGAGTTAGTTGGGCTAGCTTCCTATAGACTCCAAGATGTTGCAGTAAATTGGTACGAGTCTTGGGAATTGTCTAGAGGTGAGGATGCCCCTCCAGCAGTATGGCAGTAGTTTACAGAAGCTTTTCTTCGACATTATCTGCCACCAGAGCTTAGACGGGTAAGAATTGATAGGTTCTTGACCCTTCGGCAGGGTAACATGAGTGTTTGGGAGTATAGTCTTCAGTTTGATTCGTTGGTTAGGTATCCTCCCACTATTATATCTAAGATGGAGGATTAGGTTCACCGGTTTGTGATGGGGTTAGAGCCGCACTTTCTTAACGATTATATGTCGGTCTCACTTCAGTCAGACATGGATATTTCTCGTATTCAGGCATACGCTCAGGGTGTAGAAGAGCGTAAGTAGAAGCAGAGGGCCGATCGTGAGCATGATAGAGCGCAGAATAAGAGAGCGAGGTCTTCGGATCCTTCTGGTGAGTTTCAAGGTGGTCAGAGACAACAATACCCAAGGTATCCAGCCCAGCCATCAGCTAGCGCACCCCCTCAGTTAGCCGGTATGAGATTTGATCGTTTCACATATTCAGGGCCTCAGGTTCTCAGTATAGGGGTGAGTCAAGTCAAATGAGGCCACCCTTGCCACGATGCACTCAGTGTGGTAAGCAGCATGTCGGGCAGTGCCGTATGGGGTTGGGTGTTTGTTATACTTGTGGTTATCCGGGCCACATTAAGAGGGATTATCCGACGAGAGGTGATGCAAGCATAGCTCAGCTAGCGGGATCTATTGCTGGTTCGTTATCATCAGTGCGCCCCCATAGGCAAGGTTCAAAAGAACCAATGAGTCGTGGTAGAGGCATAGGCGGAGCATCTAGCTCGAGCGGTCCTCAGAACCGCATTTATGCGTTGGCAGGACGACTGGATCAGGAGTTATCACCTGATGTGGTTACGGGTATATTATCAGTCTCCTCATATGATGTGTATGCACTGATTGACCCAGGTTCCATCTTTTCATATGTTACTTCGTTGGTTGCTAGTAAGTTTGGAATAAAACCTGAATTGGTTAAACCTTTTGAGGTGTCTACACCTGTTGGGGACTCAGTGATAGCTAAGCGAGTATATAGAGATTATATAGTAGTAGTTCATAGTCGATCTACTGTAGCAGACTTAATCGAGTTAGATATGGTAGAATTTGATGTTATAATGGGTATGGATTGGTTGGCTTCTTGTCATGCCAACGTTGATTGCAGATCTAGGGGAGCCTGTGTGGGAATGGAAAGGTAATACGACATCGCCGAGAGGTAAATTTATTTCCTTTCTCAAGGCAAGGAAGATGATTAGAAAGGGCTATATTTATCACTTAGTTCGGGTTCGAGATGTGAAACTAGAGTCACCAACCATCCAGTCCATCCCTGTGGTTAATGAGTTTCCCGATGAGCTTCTGGGTCATCCGCCAGAGCAAGAAATTGAGTTTGCTATTGACCTACTACCAGATACTCATCCAATATATATTCCTCCCTATTGAATGGCCCCTGCAGAGTTGAAAGAGTTGAAAGAAGAACTAAAGGACTTGCTTGAAAAAGGCTTTATCAGACATAGTACATCACTGTGGGGAGCACCAGTATTATTTGTGAGGAAGAAAGATGGTTCCTTACGGATGTGTATTGATTATAGACAGTTGAATAAAGTGACAATCAAGAATAAGTACCCACTCCCGAGGATTGATAATTTATTTGATCAGTTGGAAGGTGCCAAGTGTTTCTCGAAGATAGACTTCAGGTCCGGGTACCATCAGGTAAGGGTTAAGGAGAAAGATATTTAGAAGACAACATTCAGGACCAAATACGGGCACTTTGAGTTTCATGTTATGTCATTCAGTTTGACCAATGCCCCAGTAGTATTCATGGACTTGATGAACCATGTGTTCCGACCCTTTTTAGATCTGTTCGTAATTGTATTTATTGATGACATATTGGTATATTCTCGTTCACAGGGTAATCATGCAGATCATTTGCGTATTGTGCTCAGAGTTCTACAAAAAGAGAAGTTGTATGCAAAATTCTCTAAATGTGAATTTTGGTTGAACTCTGTAGCTTGCCTTGGGCATATAATTTCGGGTGAAGGTATCCGGGTTGATACACAAAAGATTGAAGCAGTAAAGACTTGGCCTAGACCTACGACACCAATGGAGGTTCGTAGTTTTCTCGGTTTGGCAGGTTATTACAGGAGATTTGTAGAGGGATTTTCTTCCCTTTCAGCACCTCTGACAAAGTTGACTCAGAAGGGAGCGAAGTTTCAATGGATTGATGATTGCGAACGGAGTTTTCAGGCATTGAAGGACAGATTAACTTCAGCACCAGTTCTAACACTCCTAGAGGGGACCGATGGTTATGTTATCTATTGTGACGCTTCGGGCGTTGGATTGGGTTATGTACTGATGTAGCATGGTAAGGTTGTAGCTTATGCTTCTAGATAACTAAGAAAGCACGAGAAGAATTACCCGACCCATGATTTAGAGTTAGCCGCAGTGATTCATGCACTAAAAATGTGGAGGCACTATTTGTATGGCATTCATGTTGATATCGATATGGATCATAAGAGCCTCCAGTATATCTTCAAGCAAAGGGAATTGAATTTATATCAAAGGAGATGGTTGGAGTTACTTAAAGATTATGACGTTGATATTTTATACCATTCGGGGAAGGCGAACGTGGTAGCCGACACCCTCACCCGTAGATCTATGGTTAACCTGTAATATTTACAGCCAGGGAAGAGGGGAATAGCCCATAAGATTCATCAGTTAGCTAGTATTGGAGTTCGGTTACTGGACTTAGGTGATATTGGAATTTCTATTTAGGATACAACAACATCCTCTTTAGTAACTGAAGTGAAGAAATGCCAGTACGAGGATCCTGCGTTAGTTCATTATAGGGATACCACCCCTCAGAAAGAGAAGACACCATTTGAGATTACAAAAGATGGGGTCCTCAGATATCGAGGACAATTATGTGCCCCTAATGTTGCAGGGATGCATCGGCAGGGTATGGGAGAAGCTCATTATTCTCGTTTTTCTATCCATCCAGGAGTAACAAAGATGTATCATGATATCAGGGAAGTATATTGGTGGGATGGAATGAAAAAGGATATAGCAGAGTTTGTTGCTCAGTGCCCTATCTGTCAGCAGGTTAAGATTGAGCATCAAAAGCCCGGTGGATTATTGCAGGCTATAGAGATTCCGACTTGGAAATGAGAAGTAATTAATATGGATTTCATCATAGGCTTACCTCGTACACAACGTAAGTTCGACTCTATATGGGTGATTGTTGGTAGGCTTAAAAAATTAGCCCATTTTTTGCCCGTTAGGACTACATATTCCGCAGAAGATTATGTAAGGCTTTATATTAAGGAGATAGTATGATTGCATGGTGTCCCTGTATCTATTATCTCGGATAGAGGAGCTCAATTTACAGCTAACTTCTGGAGGTCCTTCCAAAAAGGATTGGGGACTCAAGTACGACTTAGTACAACATTTCATCCCCAAACAGAGGGACAGGCTGAGCGTACTATTCAGACACTTGAGGATATGTTACGGGCTTGTGTGATAGACTTCAAGGGTAGCTGGTATGATCATCTGCCGCTTATTGAGTTCGCATATAATAATAGCTACCATTCCAGTATTCGGATGGCTCCATACGAAGCTCTTTACCGATGGAATTATAGGTCGCCTATAGGGATGTTTGATGTTTGGGAAACTACATTAGTAGGACCGGAATTGGTACAACAGGCAATCAAGAAAATTAAGCTTATACAGGAAAGGCTATTAGCAGCTCAAAGTCGTTGGAAGTCTTATGCGGATAATCGACGGCGAGACTTGGAGTTTCAGATTGACGACTGGGTATTCCTAAAGGTATCACCGATGAAAGGTATTATGAGGTTCGGTAATTATATGGGTAATTGGGTAATTATTTGTTAATGGGGGATTAATTAGTTAAATAAGACATCAGTGGGTAATTAAGACCTTGGGATAAGGCCTGAGAGGCCCAAAACCGTGGAAGCCCCCCATAATTAAAATGACTCTTAAAAGTCTTGCATATATGTCATATTGTGGAAGATTTAAGTGGCTTAGTCCCCATTTAAAGTGGGCCCACACCCATTCAAACACACTTTGCTTTATTTGGTCTCTGAGATTTTCAAGAGATTCAAGTATACTGTTCTTTCTATTAGAAACTCACGTTAGAACATATTGAAGGACATCATAATATTTTCCAACCCCAATACCAAATAACACATGATGAAGCACTTGGTAGGCATTGGATTTATGTTACTATTGTGAGATTTTGCAATTATAAGGGAATACGGTGCAATCTTTCTCAAGAAAATCGGTTCAGGTATGTTAAAGTTATCCCTTCTTTCTTTTTGGAATGATCCAAATAATACAAATGAAACAAGCAAAATACGCAACTTTCATAAATGACTCAATCCATAGAAATACTAGGGGTATCTATATTCTTGATTACCCATGTGAATTATTATTATATCTTCTGTTCATGGGTCTAAAAAAATACGTATTTGATAAAGTTTATCCAAAAGGCATATTGATTTTATGATATTCCGAGAAAGCTTGTAACGTATTTCATATGCATTTCATGAATTTATACATGTACATTGACCCATGACCAAATGGCATTATATACGCGTATATATATATATATGTATATGGGATATGGAAAAAGGTTGTGGCGTTATATACGTACCACCACCTGATCAGCTGGTATATGTTGATAATTTTGCCCACAGTGGCCGAGATGATATGATGGGATGCCCTCAGAGGCTTGATGATATTATGAACGCATATACCTATGCGTGGTATGACATTTATACGCATATTCATGATATCTTAAATATTAATGATTCATAGAGTTATTCAGACTTACATGTCGAGTCTTTTACTCCATGTTTCTTTCATGTCTATTATTTACTGATTTTCATTCCTTACATACTCGGTACATTATTTGTACTGACATCCCTTTTGCTTGAGGATGCTGCGTTTCATGCCTGCAGGTTCCGATAGACAGGTCGAGAGTCCTCCAAGTAGGCTATTAGCTCAGCTGAAGATGTCGGTGCGCTCCGTTTGCTCCAGAGTTACTATCGGTCAGTATGATTAGGACATGTGTTGATTAGTATGGCGGGTCTCTGTCCCAACCTTTATGATAATTATGTATTCTTAGAGGCTTGTAGACAGATGTCATGTACGTAAAAGATTGTATGGCCTTGTAGGCATATGTTCAGCGTACGAGTGATTATTTTGACCTTATAGGCTCGTATGCCTTAAGTATAAGTTGGTATTTTATGTTGTATTCTACTTATCTCACGGCNTCGGTTGAGTAAGGTACCGGGTGCCCGTCACGGCCCATCAGTTTGGGTCGTGACAAAAGTGGTATCAGAGCGGTTCTGTCATAGTGAATCTACAAGCCATGTCTAGTAGAGTTTTGTTTATGGGTGTGTTGTGCACCACACTTATAAGCAGGAGGCTACATGGCATTTAGGACTGTCACTCTTTCTTCTTACTCTAGATCGTGTGATAGAGCTCAGTTGTAAGAACTCAATTTCCTAAACTCTATCTTATTCATAATACGACGATGCCCACATCCAGAAAGACGGTCGAATAGATATAGATGTGGAAGAATTAAGTCAGAGGAGCTCGATTTTTGCATCATGCTTATGATGGATAAATATGAGATATTCAGCAGATCATGTGTGTACTAAGATGTGTAAGCTTCTGGAAAAGGAGCCCTAAGACATGAATATCTATCCACCCATATGGTAAAAAGCAACGAGAGATTTAGAAGGTAGATACAGGCTTCAATAAGGTAAAGAAGCAAGATAAAAAAGAGTACGAGGTACCCAACTAGTGAAGATTATCATTATTTACCATTCAAGAAGGCAGAGATAAGCATTTTTAGTTACCTTCAACAGTAGTAGAGGTATGTACAATCGGCCACACCCATCTCATTTATGCCCTACTGAGGCTAACAGAATTAGTATAAGAGAAGGCAGGATATCAGGATCTAGCTGGGGTTAGGGTAACCCAAAATGGTGGATGGATTGTTAACGTTTGCTGACATTTCCAAGGGTTATTGCAAATGTGCTAATAGATCTCTTTGTGAGACACCCAGAGAGTGCACTCTAAAATAGTACAGCTAGATATGAATACTACAAAGATAGGCACTGGAAGCCTTGAAGGGATAAATATTACCTTAGTTTTGCTCCCGTACCTAGTGGAAAGAATGTTAGGAAACCCAAAGAGCCAATGGATGGAGCAAGGGGAGCTAAAAGCAAAATAATGTCTTGTTCGAGCATTCAAAATAAAGTGATAGACATAGATGTTAGCGGGAAATAAGAAGAGAGTCAACGAAGCATTATGAGTAAGATATGATACATGGATGACAACGGTAGATCAAAAGGATGATAGTATTACAGAGTCTATAGTCAAGTGAAGGAAAAGACAAGAGGTGACAGGCCTTGAGACAACAAAAGAATATAGGCCATAAAGTCATATCCTCATTTTGAAAAAAAATAGGTTCGTGACTCTAACGTGATTACCAAAAGGAAAAGTTAGACCCCAGAATAATAGAAATTTGTATGGACTGATGAACAAGATAAACTAAACATGAACTAGGGACTGAGTAATAATCGGCATCATGAGAATTTCAGAGATTGCGTCCCGGCGATAATGGAATGGACGAAAGAAGAATACCCTTTGAAGGTAATTCAGGAATATGCTTCCCTAAAGACAACAAGGCGATTAAAGTTAAGCTTATGGGACTGTATGTGCCAGTTACACTAAATGTCACCCTCGCAAGTGAGGAATTTCGTTATTCTTGGTACATAAGGATTACCGCGAGGTGAGTAAGGATCATCGATGATGTGAAAAGATGCCAATGATGAGGAGGTAAAACATCTATACGTAGATCATTGTAGCACTAAATCTTAGTGCTCCCCTAAAGGGGGGAATATGGAGTGATGTGGCATTAAGTCAGAATTAAGTGGTTCTAGTAACTATGGAATGGTAAAGGAAGAATGCTATAAAAATGAGAAAGGGATGAGATTTTACTTATCTGAAACCTATAGATATGCTATGATTCCAGAACATTATGCAAGCACGGCGTCAAGGAAAGGAAGTAAGGGTTCCTACCCGAGATGTTATTGATCGATAACGAACCAGTCCAAGACGTAAGTTAAGACAAAGGAAATAACCCAAGAAATATTACACGGAATATTGATATGAGAATGGGCCAACGAGTAGTTAGTAGTTGATTCATGAAGAGCATAGTTATGGCTAAACAAGAGGGTACAGACAAATCAACAGATTGTGCAAGATAAACATAGTAAAACACAATATAGTGAACTCAGCCTCGCAGTTATGACATTGTAATAATTAAGATATATTCATATAGGAGTTGGGGTATTCAAAGGTACCAAATGAGTGTTACAGAAATAAAAGAGAGTGCCACTGGGAAGACAGTCAAAATATCAGTTCAGAAGCAACCCCACAAGCACAAGGGCGTGGAGGTAAGTAACTACGGATAATTATAGGCAAGGAAGGAGATCAAAAGGTCCGTCGGGTTTACGATGTAATAACCTCGCAGCTTTACAAGAGTCAGACGGTCCTCCCTAACTACTTCAGTGAAAGAATAGCCGAGGAAATAAGGAAGAAGGCTTCAACCTAAACATGGTAACTTGAAGGAGAAATAGTCATGTAAAACCAGTCTCACTACAAAATTGTATGCACTCTATAAGAAAGTGAAACCTATCATAGATAATGAGCGGAAAATGAAACCAAAGGTAATATTCGAGACCATGTGAGTTGCACAAAAATTCTGGCATGCATGGGAACTAAGATAAGCTAAGTATGAACACAACAAGTGGGCAAAAAGACCAGAAAAAGTAATTGCTTACGTTTAAAGAAAGCTGAGAGGGAACGAAAGGAAATATTCGATCAATGATTCAGAGTTAGTTGTGTTATGAACGCACTAAAGATTTTGGAGTATTATCTATGCAGCATATATGATGACAATCATACAGCCGTAGAAGACTCTGGTATAAGTTTAAATAAATAATTGAGTCCAGGTCTAGACAAAGGATTGAATTGTTAGAAGATTGTATCATGGATATTCCATAGCGCCCATGACGGGCTAAAGTAATAACTAATACCATGAGCCACAGATCAAAAGATAGCTTAAGCCTACATAAAGGTTGATCAGAGGAAAGAGAAAATTGAAGAGTTACATCAACGAAGTAAATCGGGAGTCTGATTATTGGACCTAGGAAATTATAGACACCGTGATTGAGAACATAGAGAAATCACTCTTAATATCAGACATATTCTATAACGGCTCTACGATAAAGCCAGTCAGAAGAGTACCAGCCTCATAAGAAGTCAGCATGAAGCTCTCACCGGATTGTGTATGCACCAGAGGTATAAGTATTATAATAGAGCTTCAAGTTGTGGATGTGAATTATACCTGTGTTAAAGCGAGGTCATGAAAGAGATAGAAGATGTGGTGCGAGATTTTAAGGTAAGTAAGGTAAATGTGAATAACGTACGGGATATTCAAATACAGAAGGTTGTGAATAATCCATACTACAGATAGAACATTAGAAGTGTTGGGATTCAGTATCCAGGAATGGTAGCGGCGTCGTCAATGGCATATCTCCCAACCTATGGTTTCTAAGTATCGAGAGGTCTAATTAAGAGAGTAAAGAAAAGTTAGAGATGATGTGATGTCTCACTTGATGTTCCAGGATGACATAAGGAAATCGATGGTGAAAGCAAGTTGAAGGAAGGTTGTGAGTAGTATAAATAGATACGTATAGGTCGCAATCTAAAGTATAGTAAAGAGACAAGGTTTTATGACAGGAATAAGGATAAGAATGGGCGAGTGAGAAGGTGACAAGAATGGATAAGTTCTCAGGATTAAGCCCATGAAAACAAGAGAGATGATGATTTCTCTAAGTTATAGAAAGCTCAGTATAGCCTGAATGAACTCAAAGAAGTCTAAGGCTAATGGCATTTAGAAGAGATGGAATGCCTCCCTGATAGTACAATGAGAGTGTAATTGTGATAGATAAAGGATGACAATTGGGCCTTCGATTGAGTAATGATTTGATGAATTGTACATGATTAATATACCCACGTAAGGAGAATCACATTGGGATGCTATGCAATACGATTATGGAAGTATAGTATCGTATCGCCCCTAGGTGGATCAGGAAAATCACTTCAAATGTTCCACGATGCAACTTGAGCCCTAGTGATTACGTAAGAGGTTTCAAGTTATCAGTGGTAGATTGTAGATCAATATTGAGGTGATCAACAATGGATGGACAAAAGTCACAAAGTATGAGATGAGATTAGGTCATCATTCTTAAGATGAACAGAAATGAGGAAGCATTAAAGAACTTAGATTTATACATATGGGATAAGCAACGAAAGTAACCTGAAGTTTGGTAGCAGACCTCAGTAATGATAAATCGAAGTAAGAGTTATGGTATAGTATGACCTACCTAGATGCAGTAAAGTCATACAGATGGATAACTGGGTCTATAAAATAAGATATAGCAATAGTCGTAAGTTCGACAAAGTACCGAGCGAAGAACTTCAGTATACCTATAGATGGCCAGAGGGACATCTTGTCAGGCTCTGTATATGTTTACAAAGTGAGGCCTAGAGATGGGCTAAAACTGGAAGAAAAAGGAAAAAAGAGTCGCATAGGTGCACTTGCAGGGAAAAAGTCGTACAGGCTGCATGATAGAAGTTAGCAACAGTTACGATATTGGAAGGATTCCGACCACAAGTCGTAGTGTGAAAAGAGGCCTAAATGGGGGAATGCCCTGTCCATTGGATTTATACACAAGAACAGTTGCCTAGATGGCAAGAAGAGTACTAAAGTATTCGGAAGAACTATAGGTTATGATAATGATAAGTGCATCAGTCAACATTCGAGGACGAATGTTTCCAAAGGGGGGAATGATGTTACATCCCGCAATTTCGTACGTTAAAGTTTCGTCATAAGTTAATCGACGTAAGCTCGGGAGTGAGATTATTTTGAGATTATAGGTATTATGCTATTTCAAACAAGTGATGAGTAAATTCGTGAAGGTGAGAGGGTAAGCAAATCGAAGAAAATGAATTTTTGTCGAAGTTTGACATTTTTGGATAAAATACGACCCGAGCTAAAATATCTGGTATTTATGGACTAGTACCATACAAGGTACTACATGGACATGATAGTAAGGTGTATAAAGTGTATTAAAAGTGAGTAGTATTTTAAGTAAATTGAGATAATTTTTAATTATATGGGTAATTGGTTGATTATTCGTTAATGGGGGATTAATTAGTTAAATAAGACATTAGTGGGTAATTAAAACCTTGGGATAAGGCCCGAGAGCCCCAAAAATGTGGCAGCCCCCCTTATAATTAAAATGACTCTTAAAAGTCTTTCATAGATGTCATATTGTGGAAGATTTAAGTGGCTTAGTCACCACTTGAAGTACACTTAAAGAATTGTGACCATTTTGCTTCATTTGGTCTCTGAGATTTTCAAGAGATTCAAGTATACTGTTCTTTCAATTAGAAACTCACGTTAGAACATATTGAAGGAAATCATAATATTTTCCTACCCCAATACCAAATAACACACGATGGAGCACTTGGTAGGCATTGGATTTATGTTACTATTGTGAGATTGCGCAATTATAAGGGAATACGGTGCAATCTTTCTCAAGAAAAGCGATTCAGGTATGTTAAGGCTATTTTAATTCAAAGATAGATATGCAACTTTAACCAATTTAAAGAATAGTAATGATTCTAGTTATGGTGCAATCTGAAATAATGTCTCTTTCAACAATTTAAAGAATAACAAAGACTCTAATTCAAACAGAGATTTCAACAAGTAAGGTTATCAAATTCATTTGTTGCAAGGAATTATACAGAAAGGAAAGACAAGGAATGAAGGTGAGGGAATTTTTGAAGTTCATATGAGACTTCATAGCGACGACAGTTCTTAAATTTGTAAGAAATTCATACGAAATTGCACTGCGTAATAACAACGGGATTTTACAATTTTAAGGGAGTACGGTGCAACCCGTCTCAAGAATATCATACGAATTTTTCCCTACTCCGGGTTGGTTAAGGCTATTTCTCTTTCTTTTTGGAATGATCCAAATAATACAAATGAAACGAGCAAAANGTGTGACCTTTTTCAAAAGTATCATACGGATTTTTCCCTACTCCAGGTATGTTAAGGCTATCCCTTCTTTCTTTTTGGAATGATCCAAATAATACAAATGAAACGAGCAAAATACGCAACTTTCATAAATGACTCTATTCATAGAAATACTAGGGGTGTCTATCTACTTGATTCCCCATATGAATTATTATTATATCTTCTGTTCATGGGTCTCGGAAAAATACGTATTTGATAAAGTTTATCAGTAAGGCATATAGATTTTATGATATTCCGAGAAAGCTTGGAGCGTATTTCATATGCATTTCATGCATTTATACATGTACATTGACCCATGACCAGATGGAATTATATACGCGTATATATGGGATATGAAAAAAGGTTATTGCATTATATACGCACCACCACCTGATCAGCTGGTATACGTTGATGATTTTGCCCACAGTGGCCGAGATGATATGATGGGATGCCCTCAGAGGCTTGATAATGTTACGAATGCATATACCTATGCATAGTATGACATTTATACGCAAATTCATGACATTTTAATATTAATGATTCATAGAATTATTCAGACTTACATGTCGAGTCTTACTCCATGTTTCTTTCATGTCTATTATTTACTAATTTGCATTCCTTACATACGCGGTACATTATTTGTACTGACGTCCCTTTTGCTTGGGGACGCTGCGTTTCATGCCCGTAGGTCCCGATAGACAGGCCGAGAGTCCTCAAAGTAGGCTATCAGCTCAACGAAAGTTGTCGGTGCGCTTCATTTTCTCCGGAGCTGCTATCGGTCAGTATGATTAGGACATGTGTTGATTAGTATGGCGGGGCTTTGTCCCGACCTTTATGACAATTATGTATTCTTAGAGGCTTGTACATGTCAATAATTGTAGGGACAGGGACCCACCATACCAAATACCTGTGTTAAATACATGTCAATATTGACATGTACTAGCCTCTAAGAATACATAATTGTCATAAAGGTCGGGACAGATCCCCGCCATACCAATCAATACATATCTTAATCATACTGACCAAATAGTAACTCCGGAGCAAATGGAGCACACCAACACCTTCCGCTGAGCTGATAGCCTACTTGGAGAACTCTCGACCTGTCTATCGGGACCTGCGGGCATGAATCACAACGTCTCCAGGCAAAAGGGATGTCAGTACAAATAATGTACCGAGTATGTAAGGAATGAAAATCAATAAGTAATAGACTTGAGAGAAACATGAAATAAAAGACTCAATATGTAAGTCTGAATAACTCTGTGAATCATTAATATTTATAATGTCATGCATATGCGTATAAATGTCATACCATGCATAGTTATATGCATTCATAAGATTTTCCAGCCTCTGAGGGCATCCCATCATATCATCTCGGCCACTGTGGGCAAATCATCAACGTATACTAGCTGATCAGGTGGTGGTGCGTATATCACACTGTAACTTTTTTCCATATCCCATATATATATAATATACATATATACGCGTGTGTAATGCCATCTGGTCATGGGTCAATATAAATGAATGCAATGCATGAGAAATACATCAATAAAATCTCTCGGATGTCATAAGACCATTATGCCTTTAATTAATATCATGAAATAACCTTTATCAACTTAAGTATTTTCTGAGACCCATAAACAGATGATAGAATAATAAGAGACATGGGGAATCAAGAATATAAACATCCCTAGTATTTCTATGAATAGAGTCATTTATGAATGTTGCGTATTTTGCTCATTTCAATTCTATCGTATGGATCTGCCACAAGGAAAGAAGGGATAGCCTTGACATACCTGAGCTGATTCTCTTGACAATCCCTCTAACACATATCTTTTGTGATGAAACACGTAACAGTGGATCAAAGTTGGGAAAAATCCGTATGATGTTCTTGATAAAGATTATACCGGGCTCCCTTAGAATTTGCAATTCACGCTTTACAAAATCAACAACCAACATTATCTATATTTGGTATGGAATTGTTTTGCTTTCTGAAGAACTCACGACCATCTCACTCTCTTTACGTAAGAGATTCAATTGTTGATTTGATCTTAAGTTATTAAGGAATAAACATCTTACTAGTTGTAGGAAAGCCTTTAGTGGGTGTGGCCCACTTAATAGATGACTAAGCCACCTTATTCCTCAAAATGTGCCATCGATGCAAGACTTAAGAGTCACATAAATGGGATGGGGGTGCTGCCACGTTGGAGGGGGGGGGGGTTAATCTTTATCCAATAACTCCTTAATTAATTAGGTAATATCCCATTACCCAATAACTAACCAATTACCCATATAATTAAGAATTATCTCAAATTGCTTAAAACACTACTCACTTTTAACACACTTTATACATCTTACTATCATGGTCATGTGGTACCTTATATGGCACTAGTCCATATTTACAGGGTATTATAGCTTGGACCGTATTTTATCTCAAAATGACAACCTTCAACGAAACTCTTTTTCTTTGATTCATTTACCCTCTAACCTTCACGAATTTACTTACCACTTGTTTTGAAATAACATAATACTTATAATCCCAAAATAATCTCATTCCCGAACTTACGTCGATTAACTTATGACGAAATATTAACATATTAAAATGCGGGATGTAACATCTCATTTTTGAGCTTCCATCGATTTACCTATGGCGTACTTTCACGTACGAAAATATGGGGTGTAACATCATTCCCCCCTTTGGAACATTCGTCCTCAAATGTTGACTGATGCACTTATCATTTTGATAACTTATGTCTTCCGAATACTTTAGTACCCTCCTTTCCATCTAGGTAACTGTTCTGTGAATAAATCCAAAGGCCAAGGCATTCCCCCCTTTAGACCTCTTTCTTACTCCACGACTTGTGGTCGGACTCTTTCCAATCTCGTAACTGCTGCTACCTTCTATCATGCAGCTTGTACTACTTTGACCTTGTAAGTGCGCCTATGCGACCCCTCTCCCCCTTTTTTCCAATCTTTAGGCCTCACTTTGTAAACATATACAGAGCTTGATAAGATGTCAGTCTGGGCATCTATAGGTATGCTGAAGTTCTTCGTTCGGTACTTTGTCGAACTTACAAATATTGTTATATCTTATTTCATAGATCCTTTTATCCATCCGTATGACTTTACTACCATAACTCTTACTTTGATTTATCGTTATTGAGGTTTGCTACCAAACTCCATGTTACTCTCGTTGCTTATCCTATATGCATAAATCTAAGTCCTTTAATGCTTTTTCATTACTGTTCCTCTTAAGAATGATGGTCTAATCCCATCTCATACTTTATAACTTTTATCCATCCATTGTTGATTTACCTTAATACCAATAACTTGACCTCTTTTGTAACACTGCCGCTAGGGCTCACGTCTAATCGGGAAACATCTGAAGTGATATTCCTGACCCACCTGGGGGCGATACCATACTTCTATAACCATATTTCATAGCATCCCAACGTGATTCATCTTATGGGTGGGGGTATTCTAATCCCGTGCCGTCCATGAAATCAAATCATTACTCAATCGAAGGCCCAGGCGTCATCCTTTACCTATCACAATTACACCCTCATTCTACTACCAGGGAAGCATTCCATCTCTTCTAAATGCTATTAGTCTTAGACTCTCTTGAGTTTATTCATGCTATACTGAGCTTTGGATAACCTAGAGAAACCACTAGCTCTCTTGCTTTCCTGGGCCATTTTCGTTACCTCTTCACTCGCTTTTTCTTATCCTTACTCCTGTCTTGCAAAAACCTTATCGTTTTACCATACTTTAGCTTGTGACCTACACATATCTATTTATACTACTCGTAACCTTCCTTCAACTTGCTTGCATCATAGATTTCCTTATGTCATCATGGAACATCAAGAGAGACATCACATCATCTCTAACTCTTCTTTACTCTCTTAATTAGACTTTTCGATACCTAGAAACCATAGGCTGGAAGACATGCCACTGACGACGACGCTATCATTCCTGGATACTGAATCCTAACACTTCTAGACCTTCATCTGAAGTTATAGATTATTCACAACCTTCTGCACCTGAATATTTCGTACATTGTTTCACCTTTACCTTACTTACTTTAAAATCTCGCATCACATCTTCTATTTCTTTCATGACCTCCCTTCCATATAGGTATGATTCACATCCATAACTTGAAGCTCTATTACAATACTTGCACCTCTGGCGCTTATACAATCTGGTGGGAGCTTCATACTGACTTCTTATGAGGCTGGTACTCTTCTAACTGGCTTTCTCGTAGAGCCGTTATAGAATATGGCTACTGTACTATCTCTTTTGTACCTCTGCTATTAAGAGTGATTCTTGAATGTTCTCAATCATGATGTCTATAACTTTTCGGGTCCAATAATCTGACTCCTAATTTACTTAGTTGATGTAACTCTTTAGTTTCCTATTCCCTCTGATCAACCTTTATGTAGGCTTAAGCTATTTTTCAATCTGCGGCTCATGGTATTAGTTATTACTTTAGCGTTTCATGGATGCTATAGAATATCCATGATACAATCTTCTAACAATTCAATCCTTTGTCTATGATCTGATTCTCTTGACAATCCCTCTAACACACATCAATTGCGACAAAACATGTAACGACGAATCGAAGTAGGAAAAATCCGTATGACAATCTCACGCTTTTGTAGTGTTATAAGGGTTCATATGGACTATTTTGAGGCTCCATCCATTACTTAGCAACCATAACATCAAACTTAATGATGTAGGAAGATATCTTATCCTTGTGGGTTGTGGGCCCCACTTGCTAAGGATTAATTTTATCCAAAATCCCCTAAATATGCCACCTAGTTACATAAACTAAGAGTCACCATTTGGCGCTATTAAGAAACCCATTTGTTGCCACGGTGGGAGGCCCATTAGGCTTATCCACAATTTACTAATAAGCTCTTTAATTTCCCACTAAACCAATAATTAACCAAATACCCACATAATTAAAAATTAACTCAAATTACTTAAAATACTAATCACTTTTAACATACTTTGTATATCTTAGTATCATGGTCATATGGCACCTTGTATGACACTTGTCCATAAATGCGGGGTATTATAGCTTGGACCGTATTTTATCCCAAATTGATAAACTTTAATGAATACTCATTCTTTGATTTGTTTACCCTCTAATCTTCAGGATACTCACTTATCACTTGTTATAATAGCATAAATACTTATAACCTCAAAAATAATCTCATTCTCAAGCCTATGCCGATTAACTTACGACGAAACTTTAACGTATGAAAATGCGAGATGTAACACTGATTTAGTTCAGGATGCTTTGGAAAAGGTTAATTTGATTTAGGATTGACTTCGCACGGCGCAGTCTAGACAGAAGAGTTATGCCGACCGGAAAATTCGCGATGTTGCTTACATGATGGGAGAGAAGGTACTACTCTGAGTTTTACATATGAAAGGTGTTATGAGGTTCGGGAAGAAGGGAAAGTCGAGTCCTAGGTATATTGGGCCTTTTGAAATACTTAAGAAGACTGGAGAGGTAGCTTAAGAACTTGCATTGCCGCCTAGTCTATCGGGTGTTCATCCAGTGTTTCATGTAACTATGCTCTAGAAGTATGTTGAAGATCTGTCTCATATTTGGGATTTCAGTACGGTTCAGTTGGATGGTAATTTGACTTATTATGTGGAGTCGGTGGCCATTTTGGACCGTCAGGTTTGAAAGTTGAGGTCAAAGAAGATAACTTCAGTTAAAGTGTAGTGGAGAGGCCAGCTAGTCGGAGAATCTACATGGGAGACTGAGCGAGAGATGCAGAGAAAATATCCACACCTATTTGAGACTCCATGTATAATTCTAAACCCGTTCGAGGATAAACATTTGCTTAAGATGGGAAGAATGTAATGACCCGGACGGTCGATTAATGTATTACAAACCCGTTCCCCCATTTACTGCTCATTTTGTGCTTTACAGTTGTTATGTGACTTGCCGAGGTAGTTAGTTCGGGTTCGGTGAGGTTTCAGAATGAATTGAGACAATTAGTCTCAAGGATGAAAACTTAAGTTGAAAAGGTTGACAGGATGTTGATTTATCTATAAACAACTCCGGAATAGAGTTTTAATGATTCCAATATCTCTGTATGCTGATTTTGGATATAGGAGTGTGTCCGAAAAATTATTTGGAAGTGCGTAGTTGATTTTGGCTTGAAATGGAGAAATTAGGAAATTGAAGATTTGGAAGTTTGATCGGGAGTTGACTTTTTGATATTAGGGTCGGAATCTAATTCTGAAAATTGGAATATATCTGTTATGTCATTTATGACTTGCATGCAAAATTTGAAGTCAATCGGACTTGATTTGATAGGTTTCAGCATCGTATGTAGAAGTTAGAATTTGTTAGTTTTCACTAGGCTTGAATTGCGGCGCGATTCGTGGTTTTAGCATTGTTTGATGTGATTTGAGGCCTTGACTAAGTTTGCATAATGTTTTAGGACTTGTTGGTATATTTGGTTGAGGTCCCCGGGTCCTCGAGTGAGTTTCGGATGGTTAACAGATCAAATTTGGACTTAAGGAAAAATCTAGAATTTTTGGCCTTCTGGTGCAATCGCACCTGCGGAATTTTGCTTACAGGTGTGAGCTCGCAGAAGCGAGATGAGAATCGCAAAAGAGGCCTGGTGAGGGGCTGGGAAGTATGCGCAGGTACAGAGCTTTTGCCGCATCTACGAAGCCGTAGAAGCGGCATGTTGATCGCAGAAGCGGAACACGGAGGGCTAGGCTTCTTTGCAGAAGCAAAATGCTTGTACGCCGAAGCGGAAGCTTCATCACAAAAGCGGGACCGCATATGCAGTTAAAAATATCACAGAAGCGAAAGCACTGGGCAGTGTACAAAAACAGAGGGGTCCGAGATTTTCTCATTTTTGGACATTTCAAACACGGGTGGAGGCGATGTTTCAGATAGAATTCACGGGAAATCTTGAGATTAGTCACTTGTGATCATTGTTAGTCAATAATATTGAATTATTATTGAGTATTCCGACTAGATTACATGTTTTTTAGGTGTAATTCGAGAATTTGGGCCTAGAGATTTGAAAATAAGAATTTAGGATTTGAAAGTCGAGTTGATGTCGGAATTTGGTACATTTGGTATGGTTGGACTCATGGTTGAATGGGCGTTCATATTTTATAACTTTTGTCAGGTTTCGATACGTGGGCCCCATTGACGATATTTGAGTTGAAATTTGGATTTTGTTGGAAAATTAGTATTTCATATGGAATTGATTCCTATAATTTGTGTTGACTGTATCAAATTAATTATGACTAGATTCAAGGCATTCAGAGGCCGATTCGCGAGGCAAACGCATATTAGAATAAAGAAGTTGCACGGTTTGAGGTAAGTAACACTTCTAAACTTGGTTCTGAGGGTATGAATCCCTGAATTATGTGTTATATGAATTGTTTGGAGGTGACACACATGCTAGGAGACAGACGTGTGGGCGTGCACCATAGCAATTGTGACTTAAATAAATTCCGTAGAGTTGCATAATCAAAGAATCATATCATTATCCACATGTTCCCCACTTGTTAGAGAAATTGAGCTGAGACTTATATTAAAGATCATGTTTAGTCTACGTGCCAATATTTTTGGTACCCACAGGGTCGTTTTGTTGTTGAATTATATGTTTAAATTGTAGTTCTGTAGTCAGTCATGTCCATCATTTGCATATCATATCTCAGTCTTTATTATCATTCATTTATACATCATACCATCATGTCGGGCCGAGTTTCGTGTCATCGTGAACCCAAAAGACTAGAGATTTTGAGTGATATTTATGGGATCGAATTACATGCCGCAGTAGGCCATATTGGCTTTATAATGTATATATTTATTTATTTATTTATTTATTATTATATGGATCGGAGATGCACGCAGTAGCAGACCTTCTAGCTTTATTGTTATAGGATCAGACCCTAAATGTCTTATTATTATAGCGTTTGCGCTGAAGGAGCCCTTCCGGAGTCTGCACCGCCCCATAGTGAGCGTATTTGATCTTATATTGAGGGATGGATCTTCCTTGTGCTAGATTTGCCCCGTATAGTACCGAGTGATTGAGTACTCTGAGAGTGTGAGTACGTGAGATTTTCATTATGTTGTATCACATATGGCATGTACATTGACATGTAGACATAGTGATGTCATATTCCTCATATCATTCAGAATTGATCTATTTTACTTGTACTGAGTTAACTGCTGAACTTGAAAGCATTCCTACATTTTTGTACTATTATTTCTATACTGGACTGTACCTGTTGAGCTCGTCACTACTTTCAGCCCAAAGCTTAGTCTTGTTACTTATTGAGTACGGTTGTACTCATACTACTGTCACGACCCAAAATCCAACTAGTCGTGATGGCACCTAACCCAACCCGCTAGATAAGCCAACTTTCAATTATCCAATTTCCAATAACAATTATTAAAGCAATTTAAGTAAATAATTATCTTAACCTTATACATTCCCCAGGAACTGGTAGTACAAATCATGAGCTTCTAAGAATAGAGTTTACAAAGCGGAGATGAAATTAATACATAGTCTATTTGAATAGTACATAAATAGAGCTTTTATAAATCCAAGGCTACCATGAACAAGATGCAGCTACAACAGGAATGCAGGTACATCTTCAAATCCGGCAACCATCGATCACAGTAACAACAACAACCAACATCTGCACGCAAATGTGCAGAAGTGTAGTATCAGTACAACCGACCCCATGTACTGAGTAAGTAACAAACCTAACCTTAGGTTGAAAGCAGTGACGAGCTTTTACCAAGGTCGGGTCCAAAACCAATAGTTCACCACAGTCCATAACAACGTAAAGACAATAATATAAGAAGTAACTCAAAAATAAAATACTCAGCTAAATCATGATTTCTAAAAATAGTTCTTCCCTTTCAAGTACACCAATGAAAAACCCAAATCGTTTACCAAAATTTCTAAAAATATGACTAAGTTTGAAAGCAATAATTTTCTCCAAAAATCTTTTCAGTAATAAATGAGATGTTTCATTTTGCTTTTCAGATAACCCGTGTAAAACAGATGTATCACTATGCCCATCTGTCAAAATATGTGAGAAATCATGAATGATGTGATGTTGTACAACATGAGGAAAAGACATCTTTATGCATGTATGTCATGTGTGCATGCCAATGCGATACAACTCAGTGATAAAATCATAAACAGCCCCTCGGGCTTACCTCACAATCACTCGTAAACAGCCCCTCGGGCATACCTCACAATCACTCGTAAGGAGCCCATCGGGCATACCTCAAAATCACTCATGCCTCCTAGTCACTCGGCACTCGACACTCGCACTTAGTAGGTACCTACGCTTACTGGGGGTGTGTACAAACTCCGGAGAGGCTCCTTTAGCCCAAGCGCTATATCAAGCCAAATCATGGCATAAATCAATCAGGCCCTCGGCATATATCAAACATGATGTGACGTGCACCCCGATCCATAAATAATAAAGTATATAAAGCCAATATGGCCTACTGCGGCGTGCAGCCCGATCCCATGATTATCCTCACAATCAGGCCCTCGGCCTCACTCAGTCATCAATCTCTCCAGTCTCTCGGGCTCACAATGTCATGAAAATAGCCCAAAAATGACCCGATCCCATAATTATCCTTACAATCAGGCCCTCGCCCTTACTCAATCATCAATCTCTCCAGTCTCTCGGGCTCACAATGTCATGAAAATAGCCCAAAAATGACCCGATCCCATAATTATCCTTACAATCAGGCCCTCGCCCTTACTCAATCATCAATCTCTCCAGTCTCTCGGGCTCACAATGTCATGAAAATAGCCCAAAAATGATGATAAGATGTATCAATAAATAACAACAGAGACTGAGATATGATATGCAATGAAATGAATATGGCTGTGTATGAATTTGCAATTTAAAACAAATAATTCACAGCAATATGACCTCGGTGGGTCCCAAAATACTGGCTCATAACCTCAACATAATTTTTTAATATACTTTTTCAGCTCAATTTCTTTAACACGTAAAAACCGCATGGAAAATGCCAAGATTATTTAAATACAAAATTTCACATACACAATTATGTCACAATTTCTATAATGCATGCCCACAAGCCTGTCACCTAGTATGTGCGTCACCTCCCAAAAATTCACATAATACATATATTCAGGGTTCATACCCTCAGCTCCAAGATTAGAAGAGTTACTTACCTCGAACAAGCCAAATCCAATGTCGAGCAAGCTAAGCAATGCTCCAGAAATTCCATTCTACGCGTATCAACTTCCAAACGGCTCGAATCTAGTCACAATTAGTTTGATTCAGCTCACAAAAATGATAGGAATAAATTCCATATCAAAATACTAATATTTTCCAAAAATCCGTAATTATGGCCCAAAATTACCCGTGGGGCCCATCTCTCGGAATCCGATAAAACTCACTAAATCCGAACCCCCATTCAACCACGAGTCCTACCATACCAAAATTACTCAAATCCGACCACTACTCGGCCTTCAAATCCTCAATTAAAGTCTATGAATGTTTCTACTATTTTCAACACAAAACACTAATTTGTTGATAAAAATAATAATAGATTCGGGTAATGTAACCAACACTGAGTTAGAATCACTTATCCCAATCTATATGGTAAAAATTACCTCCAAAATCGCTTCAACCTGAGCTCCATAGCTCCAAATGTGTTAAAATGGCCGAAACCTCAAAATATATCTTATGTCCACGCATTTACTCTTCGCGATCGCGAATCACAAAATCTTTCAGCCCCAAAATGTCACGACGCGAAATTTTCCACTGATGGGACCATGATGGCACTTAACATTTTACTTGCTAGGCAAGCCAACGTTAGAGAATCATTAACCAATTCCTTATTTCCATTCAGTAATTAAAATAATTAATTAAGATGAAATGTAATAAGTGCGGAATATCATAAAACTGTATTAACTACTACCACCCGGATCTGGAGTCACCATTCATGAGTATTCTAGAATTTTCGATAAGTAATAGTCTGAAAGAAATATAACTGTCTGAATGAAAGAAAACAGTTGGACATAAAGGATAGACGGGGACTTCAAGGTCTGTGAACGTCGACAGATTTACCTTGAGTCTCCGGACAGCGGACCAGTAGAAAATCTCCGATCAACCTGAGGCGGTATCAAAATCTACACAGAAAGTGCAGAGTGCAGCATCAGTACAACCGACCCCATGTACTGGTAAGTGTCGAGCCTAACCTCGGTGAAGTAGTGACGAAGCTAGGACAAGACACCCACATATAACCTAAATAGTATAATCATGCTAGTGGCAACAATAGTAAATAAAGCAATAACGCAAAAATAATGGGAAGAGAACATACAGTAGGGGAATACAACACAAAGAGTGAGAATAATGAAAAGATAGAATTAAACAGAAAATCCTTAAACGAATCGAGCAATTAAAACAGCAAAGGAAAACTGCACGGCATCACCCTTCGTGCTTTTACTCTCAACCTCACCAAATAACAAATAAGACTGCACGTCATCACCCTTCGTGCTTTTACTCTCTTCCTAATAATATAAATAATTCATGCACGACATCACCCTTCGTGCTTTTACACTCTTCCTCACAATATAAATAAATTATGCATGGCATCACCCTTCGTGCTTTACACTCTTCCTCACAATTCACAGAATCAATAACAACGGATAGAGAGAAATTTCACAAGAAATCAATATTTCATCAATGATTACTTTCACAATTTAACATCTCGACCTCGAATCAATATTCACAATTTTATCGACCCTCGTGAAACCGGATACAAGTCTCCCAATATTTCAACAACAACAATAAGCATGGATAACTAGATTTAAGACTACAAATTTGCAGGAAATGGAATTTCACTCGCATGCTATGACTCGATCACAACGTATAGATGCTCGTCACCTCAACTATACGTCGTATTCAACAACAAAACACATAGCAAATACTCACACAAAACCTATTCCCTCAAGCCAAAGTTAGACACAACATTTACCTCGTTCCGAAGGCCACTTAATTCTCAATCACAGCTTTTCCTTTGGAATTCACCTCCAAACCACTCGTATCTATTCAAAAATGACTCAATAATACCAAATATTGCTAAAGGAATCAATTATATTGCATAAGTTAAATTTCTCATATTTTCCTCCAAAAAGTCAAAAAATCGACCCCGGGCCCGCTTGGTCAAAAATCGAGGTTCGGACAAAAATCCTTTTACCTGTTCACCCCCGAGCCCGAATATGTAATTAGTTTTGGCATCCGACCTCAAATTGAGGTCTAAATCCCCAAATTCCTGAAATCCCTAGTTTCTACACTAACCCCTAATCCTACCATGAAAACTCTAGATTTTAGGCTGCAAATTCAAGAAATGTAATGGGTAGTTGAAAGAAAATGGTTTAGAATCACTTACCAATAATTTGGGGAAAACATGACTCTTCAAAAAATCGCCTCTCACCGTTTGGTTTTTGAGAAAAATGAGTTTTTGGAAAAAATCCCGTTTTTTGGGTTCTGTTAAGTGCTTGCGACAGTGTTCATCGCGTTCGCGAGAGCACTGTCACGTTCGCAAAGTGTATGGGCTGCCAAGTCTTCACGTTCGCGAGACAGTGCTCGCATTCGCGTAGGCTACCCTTTCCTGGTCTTCGCGTTCGCGAGCCATTGTTCGCATTCGCGATGAAGAAAGAGTTGTCTGCCCCTCCCCAGTACCTAAAACTACGCGTTCGTGATGGGCTTGTCACATTCGCGAAGGGTAATGCCCCCATCGCTTCGCGTTCGCGAAGAAGAAATCCTCAGCTGCCCCGATTACACTTCGCGTTCGCGAGAGTACCTTCGCGAATACGAAGAAGGACATGCCAGAACACCTGCTGCAGCAAAATACCAGATTTCCAAAGTCCAAAACAACCTGTGGCCTATCTGAAACTCACCCGAGCCCTCGGGGCTCCAAACCTAATATGCACACAAGTCTAAAAACATCATGTGGACCTTCTCGCGTAATCAAATCGCCAAAATAACACCTAGAACACCGAATTTAGCACCAAATCGAATGAAATTCTCAAGAACACTTTAAAATTATTATTTTCTCAACCGAAAGTCCTAATCACGTCAAATCAACTCCGTTTCTCACCAAATTTCTCAGACAGGTCTTAAATATCATAATGAACCTGTACCGGGCTCCGGAACCAAAATACTGACCCGGTACTAACAATGCCAAACATCAATCAATTCTTAAAAATAATTAATTTTTAAACTTTTACTTTTCATCAAAAATTCATAACTTGAGCTAGGGACCTCGGAATTCGATTCCGGGCATACGCCTAGGTTATATAATTCGATACGGATCCACCGGGACCGTCAAAACACGGATCTGGGCCCATTTACCAAAAATGTTGACCGAAGTCAACTAAAATTAACTTTTAAGGCAAAAATTCTTATTTTTATTAGTTTTCAACCTAAAAGCTTTCCGGAAACCTGCCGGACTGCGCACGCAAATCGAGGAGGATAAAAATGAGATTTTAAAGGCTTAAGAGCACGGATGCAAGTTCTAAAACATAAGATGACCTCTTGGGTCATCACAATCTCCACCTCTAAAACAACCGTTCGTCCTCGAACGGATATAGAAAAGTACCTGGGCTGGTGAAAAGGTGGGGATATCTACTCCACATATCGGACTCGGACTCCCAAGTAGCTGCCTTAGTAGGCTGACCCCTCTACTGCATTTGAACTGAAGGGTAACTCTTTGATCTCAACTGGCGAACTTGCCGAGCTAGAATTGCCACCGGCTTCTCCTCGTAAGTCAAATCCTTGTCCAACTGGAATTAGCTGAAATCTAACATATGGGACGGATCGCCGTGATACTTTCGAAGCACGGACACATGGAATACCGGATGAACAGCTGCTAAACTAGGTGGCAACGCAAGCCTGTAAGCCACCTCTCCCACTCTCTCCAGAATCTAAAACGGTCCGATATACCTAGGGCATAACTTGCCCTTCTTTCCGAACCTCATTATACCCTTCATAGGTGATACCCTAAGTAACACTCTCTCTCCGACCATGAATGTAACGTCACGAACTCTACGGTCGGCATAACTTTTCTGCCTGGACTTAGCTGTGCGAAGTCGATACTGAATAATCTTGACCTTATCCAAGGCATCCTGTACTAAATCTGTGCCCAACAACCGAACCTCTCCTGGCTCGAACCACCCAACTGGCGATCGACACCGCCTACCATATAATGCCTCATAGGGAGCCATCTGAATGCTGGACTAGTAGTGGTTGTTGTAGGCGAACTCTACAAGGGGCAAGAACTGATCCCACGATCCTCTGAAATCTATAACACAAACGCGGAGCATATCCTGCAAGATCTGAATAGTACGCTCGAACTGCCCGTCCGTCTGAGGATGGAATGCTGTGCTTAAATCAACCCACGTACCCAACTCACTTTGTACTGCCCTCCAAAAGTGCGAGGTAAACTGCGTACCCCGATCAAAAATGATAGACACGGGCACACCGTGAAGACGAACGATCTCACAAATGTAAATCTCTACTAACCGCTCCGAGGAATAGGTAACTGCCACAGGAATGAAATGCGCTGACTTAGTCAGTCTGTCCACAATAACCCAAACTGCACCGAACTTCCTTTGAGTCCTTGGGAGTCCAATAACAAAATCCATAGTGATACGCTCCCACTTCCACTCAGGAATATCTAACCTCTGAAGTAAACTACCAAGTCTTTGATGCTCACACTTTACCTGCTGGCAATTTAGGCACCGAGCTTCGTAAGCAACTATATCTTTCTTCATCCTCCTCTACCAATAATGCTGCCGCAGGTCCTAGTACATCTTGGCAGCGCCTGGGTGAATAGAATACTGAGAGTTGTGAGCCTCCTCAAATATCAACTCACGAAGCCCATCCACATTATGCACACAAAAATGACTCTGCATCCTCAAAACTCCATCATCTTCAACAGTAACCTGCTTGGCACCACTATGTCGCACTGTGTCTCTAAGGACAAGTAAATGGGGATTGTCGTCCTGCCGATCTCTGATGCGCTCAAACAAAGAAGACCGAGCAACTGTACAAGCTAGAACACGGCTGGGCTCAAAAACATCCAACCTCACGAACTGGTTGGCCAAGGCCTGAACATCCAATGCAAGCAGTCTCTCACAAACTAAAATATATGCAAGGCTACCCATACTGACTGACTTTCTACTCAAAGCATCGGCCACCACATTGGCCTTCCTGGGATAATACAATATGGTGATATCATAGTCTTTCAATAGCTCCAACCACGTTCTTTGCCTCAAATTTAGTTCCTTATGCTTGAACAAATACTGCAAGCTCCGATGATCCGTGAATACCTCACATGGCACGCCGTAAAGATAGTGCCTCCAAATCTGCAGTGCGTGAACAATGGCTGCCAGCTCTAGATCATGAACAAGGTAATTATTCTCGTGAACCTTCAGCTGCCGTGAAGCATATGCAATAACCTTGCCACCCTACATCAATACCGTACCCAGACCAATACAATATGCGTCACAATATAATATATAAGATCCTAAACCTGTGGGTAACACCAATACCGGTGTCGTAGTGAAAGCAATCTTGAGCTTCTGAAAGCTCGCTTCACACTCGTCTCACCACCTGAACGGGGCACCCTTCTTGGTTAATCTGGTCAACGAGGCTGCTATGGATGAAAACACCTCCACAAATTGACGGTAATAGCCCGCCAAACCCAGGAAACTATGGATCTCTATAGCTGATGTGGGTCTAGGCCAATTCTAGACTGCCTCAATCTTCTTAGGATCCACCTAAATACCTTCTGCTGATACAACGTGACCCAAGAAAGCAATTGAACTCAACCAAAAGTCGCATTTTGAGAACTTAGCATATAACTGGCTGTCTTTCGGAGTCTGAAGAATGATCCGAAGGTGCTCCTCATGCTCCTCTTGACTGTGGGAGTAGATCAAGATATAATCAATAAACACAACCACAAAGAAATCCAAGTAGGATTTGAACACCCGGTTCATCAAATCCATGAATGCTGCTGGGGCATTTGTCAGGCCAAATGACATCACTAGAAACGCATAATGCCCATAACGAGTCCGAAAAGCTCTCTTAGGAACATCAGATGCCCTAATACTCAATTGATGATAGCCAGATCTCAAATCAATCTTTGAAAACACCTTGGCACCCTAAGGCTGATCAAATAAATCATCAATCCTCGGCAGTGGATACTTGTTCTTGACGGTGACTTTGTTCAAATGCCGATAATCTATACACATCCTCATCGATCCATCTTTCTTCTTCCCAAACAACACCGGTGCACCCCATGGCGAGACACTAGGTCTAATGAAGCCCTTATCAAACAAATCTTGCAACTGCTCCTTCAATTCTTTCAACTCTAGCGGGGCTATGCGATATGGCGGAATGGAAATAGTTGAGTGCCCGGAGCCAAATCAATGCAGAAATCAATATCCTTGTCGGGTGGCATCCCCGGTAGGTCTGTAGGAAACACCTCTGGAAACTCACGAACAACCCGCACTGAATCTATGGAAGGAACCTCTGCACTAGAATCGCAGACATAAGCCAAATAAGCTAGACACCCCATCTCGACCATATGCCTAGCCTTTACATAAGAGATAACCTTGCTGGAAGAATGGCCAAGATTCCCTCTCCACTTTAATAGAGGCAACCCCTGCCAGGCTTAGGTCACCGTCTTGGCGTGACAATCTAATATAACATGATAAGGTGACAGCCAATCCATACCTAGTATGACATCAAAATCAACTATGTCAAGAAGTAGAAGATCTACACGAGTCTCAAGATTCCCAATAGTGACCACAAACGAACGATAAACACGATCTACAACAATCTCCTATCGGTCTGGACACATACACAGGAACACTTAAAGAATCACGAGGCCCAACCAAATAGGAAGCAAAATAGAATGACACATAGGAGTAAGTAGATCCCGGATCAAATAGAACTAACGCATCTCTACTGCAAACTGAAACAGTACATGTGACAACAGCGTCAGATGACTCCGCCTCAGGCCTGGATGGGAAAGCATAACACCGGGGCTGAGCCCCACCACCCTGAACTACGTCCCTGGGAAAACCTCTAGCTGGCTGGTCTCCACCTCTAACGGACTAACCTCCACCTCTAACAGTCTGGCCTCTACCTCTGGGTGCCTAACCCCTGCCTCTGGCTGGCTGAGAAGGTGGTGCGGCAACTGGTGATGGAACCATGGCACGAGAACTCTGATGCTGTGAGCTGCCCGTTGTCCGCGGGCAAAATCTAGCAATGTGCCTTGGATCACCACAAGTATAACATAACTTCGGTTGTTGTGACTGCTAACCCTGAAACTGACCATGTCGACCTGAATAACCACCCTGATGACTCTAGAGTGGAGGTGCACTAATAGGAGCTGGTGGAGCACTGTAAGCTAGCTAGTCGGAATAATGCATCTGAGGGCCACGACCACCTGAGGCACCGTGGGATGCCTAGAGCGCTGAATGAAATGGCCTGGGAGGATGGCCTCTACCAAAAGTACTCCTGCCTCTAGGTGAGGCACCACTGAACTCACCAGAATGACGAGGCCTCTTGTCAGACCCCTGACCTCCCTGAGTAAGAACCAGTTCAACTCGTCTGGCGACATTAGCAGCCACTTGAAAAGAAATCTCACTCCCAGTATCCTTAGCCATCTACAATCTGATAAGCTAAGCAAGTCCATCAATAAGCCTCCTTACCCTCTCTCTCTCAGTGGGAAGCAGAAGAATAGCATGACGGGCCAAGTCCACAAAACGGGTCTCACACTGAGTAACGGTCATACTGCCCTGCTGGAGACGCTCAAACTGACGGCGACGCTCCTCTCTCAATGTGATAGGCAAAAACTTCTCTATGAAGAGCTGAGAGAACTGGTCACATGTAAGAGCAGGCGACCCAGCTGGTCTGGTCAACAAGTAATCTCTCTACCATTTCTTGGTGGAACCAGTCATTTGAAATGCAGCAAAATCGACTGCATTGGTCTCCACTATACCCATGTTCGGTAAAACCTCGTGACAGCTGTCAAGTTACTCCTGGGGATCCTCTAAAGGAGCACCATTGAAGTGAACAGGAAAAAGCTTGATAAACCTGTCTAATCTCCATAAGGCCTCAGAAGACATAGCTGGCCCATCTCCGACCTGTGCCGCAATAACCGGCTAAACTAATCTGACTGGCTGATCTATTGGAGCCTGATACTGGGGAGCTATCTGCTCCGGAGCGGGAGTGGTGGGAGTCTGGGCTCCTCCTCCAGCCTGAGAGACTGCTAGTGCCATGGGAAATTTTCCAGTCTGGGCCACACTCTCCATAAGGCCCACCAAACGGACCAAAGCATCTTGAAGTACTGGGGTAGCAATGAACCCCTCCGGAACCTGAGCTGGTCCGACAGGAACAGTCTGGACTGCTGGGGCTACTGCTCGGGCTCTAGGCTGAGCCCTGCCCGTGCCTCGGCCTCTGGCATGGCCTCGACCTCGACCTCGACCTCTACCCCGCATAGGAGCTGTCACTGCAGGCTCTGGCTGCTGCTCAGTGGAGGAAGCGGTACGTGTTCTCGCCATCTGCGAGAGAATAAGAGTAGAAGAGTTCAATCAGTATTGAGAAAGCAAAATCGCACGACAGAGAAGAAAAGAAGTGAAACTTGTTCCTAAACTTCATAGCCTCTGGAAGATAAGCGCATACATCTCTGTGCCGATCCTCCAGACTCTACTAAGCTTGCTCGTGAATCGTGAGACCTAAGAAACCTAGTTCTCTGATACCAACTGTCACGACCCAAAATTTCTCACCGATAGGACTGTGATGGCGCCTAACTTTTCACTAGCTAGCCAAGCCAACGTTAGAGAATCATTAACCAATTCCTAATTTCCATTCAGTAATAAAAATAATTAACTAAGATGAAATGCAATAAGGGCAGAATATCATAAAACTGTATTAACTACTACCACCCGGATCTGGAGTCACCATTCACGAACATTTTAGAATTTACGACAAGTAATAGTCTGAATGAAATACAATTGTCTGAATGAAAGAAAACAGTAGGACATAAAGGATATACGGGGACTCCAAGGTCTGTGAACGCCAACAGATCTACCTTGGGTTTTCGGAAAGCGGACCAATAGCAAATCTCGATCAACCTGAGCCGGTATCAAAATTTGCACAGAAAGTGCAGAGTGCAGCATCAGTACAACCGACCCCATGTACTGGTAAGTGTCGAGCCTAACCTCGGTGATGTAGTGATGAAGCTAGGACAAGACACCCACATATAACCTGAACAGTATAATCATGCTAGTGGCAACAACAGTAAATAAAGTTTACCCGTTCACCCCCGAGCCGGAATATGTAATTAGTTTTGGAATCCGACCTCAAATTGAGGTCTAAATCCCCAAATTCCTAAAATCCCTAGTTTCTATCCTAACCCCTAATCCTACCATGAAAACTATAGATTTTAGGCTGAAAATTCGAGAAATGTAATGGGTAGTTGAAAGAAAATGGTTTAGAATCACTTACCAACAATTTGGGGAAGAAATGACTCTTGAACAATCGCCTCTCATCGTTTGGTTTTTGAGAAAAATGAGTTTTTGGCTAAAATCCCGTTTTTGGGTTCTGTTAAGTGTTGGGCGACAGTATTCATCGTGTTCGCGAGATAGTGCTCGCATTTGCGTAGGCTACCCTTCCCCGATCTTCGTGTTCTCGATCCATTGTTCGCGTTCGCGATGAAGAAAAGTTGTCTGCCCCTCCCCAGTGCTTAACACTACGCGTTCGCGATGGGCTTGTCGTATTCGCGAAGGGTAACGCCCCCATCGCTTCGCGTTCACGACCAAGCCTTTGTGTTTGCGAAGAAACAATCCTCAGCTACCCAGTTTACTCTTCGCGTTTGTGAGAGTACCTTTGCGAACGCGAAGAAGGACATGCCAGAACACCTACTTCAGCAAAATACCAGATTTCCAAAGTCCAAAACATCCTATGGCCTATCTGAAACTCACCTGAGCCCTCGGGGCGCCAAACCAAACATGCACACAAGTCTAAAAATATCATATGGAACTGCTCGCGTGATCAAATTGCCAAAATAACACCTAGAACTCCGAATTTAGCACCAAATCGAATGACATTCTCAAGAACACTTTAAAATTAATATTTTCTCAACCGAAGGTCCGAATCACGTCAAATCAACTCCGTTTCTCACCAAAATTCTCAGACATGTCTTAAATATCATAATGGACCTGTACCGGGATCCGGAACCGAAATACAGACCCTGTACTAACAATGCCAAACATCAATCACTTCTTAAAAACAATTAATTTTCAAAATTTTAATTTTCATCAAAACTTCATGACTTGACCTAGGAACCTCTGAATTCGATTCCGGGCATACGCCCAGGTCCCATAATTCGATATGGACCCACCGGGACCATCAAAGCATGGATCCAGGCCCGTTTACAAAACAATGTTTACCGAAGTCAACTAAAATCAACTTTTAAGGCAAAAATTCTTATTTTCATTAGTTTTCAACATAAAAGCTTTTCGGAAACCTGCCTGGACTGCACATGCAAACCGAGGAGGGTAAAAATGATATTTTTAGGAATTAAGAGCACGGATTCGAGTTCTAAATTATAAGATGACCTTTTGGGTAATCACACAAAATTGCTCTTCACTATCGCGAAAAACCAATCGCGATCGCGAAGAACAAACTCCTCCAACACTTCCAAAAAACCTCTAGTATATTGGTCATCGCTTTTTGTAAAAAACTCCAAATGGCAAATGGTTTAATTTTCTAAAATCTAGACATCAAGGACTACAACTTTCATTTGTTTCTCATCTCCCAATTCCTTATATATTTCTAGATATAAGCTTCCAAAGTCAGCCCTGTGCAACCGAGATTTCCAAACTCTTCCCGGACAGCATATAGTGTATCCACAATAACCTTTGGTACCCAACTCCAAATGACAAATGGTTTACTTTTATGAAAACTAGACATCAAGGGCTACAACTTTTATTTTTGGATCATCCCCAAATTCCTTATAGATTGTGAGATATAAGCTTCCAAATTCGGGTCAATGCAGCAGGATTTTCCTCTACGCGATCGCGAAAAGGCTTATGCGATCGCGATTCACAGTGCCCAAACAACAAAATTGCTCTTCGCGATCGCGAGCATTTGTCCGGAATCGCGATGCATACCTCTGTGGCCAAAACCCAGTAGCTAAGAATGGCCTAGAAATGGTCCGATATCACCTCGAAACTCGCCCGAGCCCTTCGGGACCTCAACCAAATATACCAACAAGTCCTAAACCATCATACGAACTTAGTCGAAGCCTCGAATCACATCAAACAATGCTAAAACCACGAATCGCACCTCAATTCAAGCCTAATGAACTTTGAACATTCTATATCTTGTGCCGAAATACATCAAATCAATCCGGAATGACTTCAAATTTTGCACACAAGTCATAAATGATATAACGAAGCTATTTCAATTTCTAGAATCAGATTCCGATCTCAATATCAAAAAGTCAACCCCCCGGTCAAACTTTCCAAAAATTCAACTTTCGACATTTCAAGCCTAATTCCACTACGGACCTCCAAATACTTTTCCGAACACACTCCTAAGTCCAAAATCACCATACGGAGCTATTGGAATCATCAGAATTAAATTTCAAGGTCGTTTACACATAAGTTAATATCCGATTATTATTTTAACTTAAGCTTTAAACTTTAGAACTAAGTGTTCCAATTCATTCCAAAACCTCACTAGACCCAAACCAATTACCCCGGCAATTCACACAAGAACTGTAAAGAACCATTTGAGCAATAAATGGGGAAATAGGGTTGTAGTACTCAAAACAACCAGTCGGGTCGTTACAACTACACTCTGCACTTCGTGTGCAGATCCAGGGTACTTTCGGATACAGCGGTTGCTAGATTTGTGGATTTATCTGTTGGAGACTATCTAGGTAGTTGCTTGGCATCCACAGACTTTGACTCCCCTCCCTTTCAGTTATTTTTGATGTTCTATATTTGTAGACAATATTTTTATCAGTCAGATTATGTTATCATTTAGATGCTCATGTACTCAGTGACACCGGATTTTGGGAGTGTATTTGTATCAGTATTTGTGGGATTTTCTATTAAATCTAAATATTCTATTTTCAAACTTGAAAGATTATAGTGGTTTATTGAGGTTATGGGCTTGCCTAGTATTGATATAGGCGCCATCACGGCATGTGAAGTTTGGGTCGCGACACAAACACAACACAATTTTCCATAAAGACCTCTACATACCATTCCACCATATCAGTGAAAATAATCATCATACACCTTTGAAAAGTCGTAGGTGCATTACATAACCCGAATGACATTCTCTTAAATTCATAAGTACCATAAGGGCAGGTAAAGGTGGTCTTTTCTTGATCTTACAGGGCAATAACTATCTGATTATACCCTGAATAGCCATCGAGGAAATAATAGTATTCCTGTTCGGCTAACCTGTCAAGCATTTGATCAATGAAGGGGAGGGGGAAGTGATCTTTTCGTGTAGCATTATTCAACTTCCTGTAGACTATGCATATTTTCCAACCAGTCACAACCCTAGTTGGGATTAGTTCATTTTGTTCATTCACTACAACAGTCATACCTCCCCTTTTTAGGTACACACTGGGCAAGGTTTACCCACTTATTGTCAGAGATAGGAAATACTACACCTGCATCGAGCCACTTAATCACATCTTTTCTTACCACCTCTTTCATGATTAAATTGAGGCGGCATTGATGTTCCACGCTAGGCTTGTGTCCCTCCTCCATGAGTATTTTGTGCATGCAGAATGCTGGGCTAATATCCTTTATGTCAGACATTGTCCAGCCAATGGCACGCTTGTGCTCTCTAAGCACTCTCAGTAGCTTTTCTTCCTGCAAGTTAGACAACTATGAAGAAACAATCCCAGGTAAAGTGTTAGAACTCCCCAAATATGCATAGTGAAGATGAGAGGGTAAGGGTTTAAGTTTCCGTTTTGGGGCCTCCTCAATAGAGGGTTTAGGGGGCAAGTTGATTGGCCTATCCAGACGCTCAAACTGGGATCTTTCTCTTGTATATTCGCGGGATGTATCCAGAATTTTCATCATCTCCTCAACCTCTTCTTCAAGTTCCAAGTGACTGAACAACATCAATGCCTTTTTCACAGTGCATCTTCTTTAAATGCACTTATCTGCATGGTTGGTTCGTTTACCTCCCCTACAGAAATCATGGCAAGGTCCTCGTAATAACGAGGCAACTGAATGGGTCGATACAGATTGAAGATTGCTTCTTCATTTTCTACCCTCATGATCATTTTACCTTTTCTAGGCTTTGATAATTGCATCTCCTGATAACGACTAGGTCGGGAATCCAAACTAGAGTAAGAATTTGAGAAGTAAATGCGGAAGCAATAACAATAAGGAATGGAAACACTAGACCTAAAGGGCAAAAAATAAAGGATATGGGAAAATTAAAGGAAATAATTCCAAGAACTTCCAATAACACAAGTTCTATAGCCTTGACAAGATCAAAGCAACAACGTCTTGATTTATTGAAGAAATCAAACAACTTTTACTTAAAAGCAAATCACAACAATAGATTCGGATCTTGACTGCTTTACGAGTAACTTGAGATAACAATTAATAACTAGTATTAATCACCTTCAAAGAATACCACAATGGAATCAAAGATATCACAATAGAGAAGTAATCTTACTACCTTGAACTATGAACTAGTAAAGGTTGAAAGATAAATCTCAAAACATAAGTAACAAAGGTTAAAATGAACTCTCAAAGTATGATATACTTAATCAATCATGAAGCACCTAATGAATGAGAAGAACTCCTTATTTATAGGAGTAAAAGTCCTTAAAATTAGGTTGGGGGGTTGCTAAGGGGTAACAAAAGTCATCCAAATTAGGTAGGGAACTGCGAAGGTATAACAAAGTCATCAAAATTAGGTAGGGTGGTTGCTAAGAAATAAGAAAAGTCACAAAATTAGGTAGGGGGCGGCCAAATCCATTTGGGGCAGATTTGGGCCTTAAAACTACTAGTTTGGGCCATTGGTTTGGACTCCAATTGGGCTCCTTTTCAAACAGTCCCTTTTGGGCTCTTCTGGGTGCCCTTTTACTAGATTTCAAGGGCCAAGTTCGGGACCCAATATTCCTCCCCTTGGACTTAAATTTGGGCCACCAAATAATTGTAAAACTTGTACAATTTATCTCCTTTGGGCTTGAGCTCGTCCTCCAAAATTAAAAGCTTCTTTATTTGCACTTGAAGTCTAGTGGCCTTGTTTTGCAACTCTTTAGCTTGACATCTTTTTAAAGGCCATCTTTGAGATTCCAAAGCTTCATCCTTGTCCTCTAATAGATTTGAGCTTCCTAGGATTCTATCATACCCCTCTTCTTGAAGAAAATTCATCCTCGAATTTCGGCCTTGCAAGAAAAAGAAAACACGCACTAATAAATGGCATACACTAAACTGAAAAATAGTAGGAATAAAACAAGATAGTGACCATGTGTCCATTTAACCCAATTAATCCTAATAGGTGTAAATACTCCCTTATAAACACATGGACATCATCATCCCAATAAAATTTATGCCTACCTAGATCAATACAATAAAAACCTCTCTTAGATGTGCCATACAATGGAACTTGCAATTCGATCTTGTCGGTAAGGTAGTCCATAGATATACATGACAAAGAAATTATAAAAGATTGGCCACACATCCATTTAATATAAGTATCTCTACCACATGTATCAAAGAAGATACTTTCATAATATAGCCAACTATGTACAATTACAAATCTCATGGATTCCTCTACATGAAAGAGTATTTGATCACAAGTGTTACAACAATCACGCATATCATCTTTACTATTAATAAATACTTTTACAAGCTCACAATGAACATNTACAATAAAAACCTCTTGTAGATGCGCCATGCAATGGAACTTGCAATTCGATCTTGTCGGTAAGGTAGTCCATAGGTATACATGACAAAGAAATTATAAAAGATTGACCACACATCCATTTAATATAAGTATCTCTACCACATGTATCAAAGAAGATACTTCCATGATATAGCCAACTATCTACAATTACAAATCTCATGGATTTCTCTACATGAAAGAGTATTTGATCACAAGTATTACAACAATCATGCATATCATCTTTACTAGTAACAAATACGTTTACAAGCTCACAATGAACATGACTTGAAGAATGACTCCCCATCACACAACAAAAATCACATTCTAGCAATTTATCACATGAAAACTCATTAGCCACTCGAATAAGAGAAGAAGAAATATTTAACTCATTCACAAGCCTTTTCTCATAAATTTCATGCCTCTTTCCACCATGTTGGAATACATAATCATCTATGTCATACACAATTTCAAAAGGAAGCAAATTACTCTTGCACGTTAACTTAGATATTACAGTTAATGACTTGATGTGCATCAAAATATCATCATCCACAAAAATTATAAAGTCACCAACATAAGAAATAAGAATATAATTCATTACCTCCAAAAATACCTTAGGTGTTCTAGAAAAGCCAAGAATGCAAATAAACCAATTATACATACCATACCTGGACTTATTTACTAATGGAACATCATCACCTTGTATTCTTTCATGCAATGGCTCCAACTTAGCAATTCTTTTAGGAAACTCCATGTCATAACCCTATAAATAAGAATCAAAATAGTCAAAAGGTTCAATAATAAAGAATTTAACCAAGCTTTTATCTTCTACCATCCAACAAGAATAAATATCGCCAAATTCATGTTGGAATCCGATTGGATCTTTTGCCACCATCTTCTGCGCCTCACCACCCCTTTGAAAAGGTATTTCAACACGTGGCTGCACAAAATCACAAGAACTAAAACAAGAAAGAGTTAATGGGTTAGGAAGCAAAGAATTCTTTTTTTTGCTTACACTATCTTTGGCTTTTATCACAAGACTAACATTTTCCTCACCCTTAGCCTCTTTTCTCTCACTAAAGAGTTTTTCTTTGCTTTCACTCAGTCCCTTTTGTTTTTCTCTCTCTACCTCACAGACTTTGTTTATCTCATTACCTTCTCTCAATTTCTTTTTTTTAAATATCACTCTTTACCTCACTTGACATCCCACTCTTTTCACTCAAGACAACCTCTCCTTTTCCCTCTCTTGGAATTTCAACATGTACTCCCTTACTCCTCTCATTCTTTTCTCTCTAATATTTTTCCTTATTCTCTTTAACAATCTTTTCATCTTCACAAATTTGTGAGGGAGTCAAAGGCCCAAGAATGAGTTTCTTCCCATTAATCTCAAAAGAGTATGTATGTTTTACAATACTATATGAAGCACTTCTGTAGACATACCATGGCCTTCCCAACAAGATATGAAAACTATTCATCGAAATGACAGCACACCAAATCACATCCTCATACCTTCCAATAGAGAATAGCAAGAACACTCTTTTATCTACTTTTACCCCTTTCAACATGTAGGGTTCAATATGTTCAACACAAGGCAAGTTCAATTTCTCAACCATATAAGTGCTAATTAAGTTATAGCCAAATGCTTTGTCAATTCTAAGGGCATAAATTGCAGACATCACTTTAGCTCTTGTTTGAACAATAACTTTACCATTGTCTTCCTTCCATTCGGTATAATGTAAGTTTGACTTTTCAAGTTGTTGAGCCATAGCTCTACTCCTTCCCATGTAACTACCTGTTTGAGACATCTTGACATAGATTAAGAGAAATATGTATCTCTCAAATTTGGCTTTTTCCATATAATGCTCTCACCTCTCTTTGCCTTTTTTTTCCTCTCGAAATAAACTTAGAACAAAATACTTTGTAGATTTATAGTTAAACCCAACTCGTGTAAAGTTCTTAGTAGTAAAATGCAGATTTTTGGTGAACAAATAAAAGAAGAATCAAATCCTAGAACTATTAGGCTCGGTTGAAACAAGACACGAACAAAAAGGAAAGGATTATATATATAGATTATAAAGAGTAAGAAAAATTGAAATCTGGCATCCACTCTTCTTGTTTCCTTTGATAGTTTTTGAAAACAAATTAGATACAAAAAAAAGTTCCTGGAGAGCAAGCAATTCTATTTTTTTTTAAAACTGATTTTCATTTTGTTTCTCTGTTTTTAGTATTCAAGAAATCCCATGAATTATCAAGTACGAAATCTTTATAGAACTGCTCTGATACCACTCTATAATGACTAGGTCGGGAATCCAAACTAGAGTATGAATTTGAGAAGTAAATGTGGAAGCAATAACAATAAGAAATTGAACAGGTAGAACTAAAGGGCAGAAAATAAAGGATATGGGAAAATTCAAGAAAAGAATTCCAAGAACTTCCAAGAATGCAAGTTCTATAGCCTTGACAAGATCAAAGTAATAACGTCTTGATTTATTGAAGAAATCAAACGCCTTTACCTAAAATCAAATCAAAATAATAGATTCATATCTTGACCGCTTTACGAGTAACTTCAGAAAATAATTAATAACTAGTATTAATCGCCTTCTAAGAATACCACAAAGGAATCACGATATCACAATAGAGAAGTAATCGTACTACCTTGAACTATGAACTAGTAAAGGTTGAAAGATAAATCTCAAAACATAAGTAACAAAGGTTCAAATGAACTCTCAAAGTATGATATACTTAATCAATCATGAAGCACCTACTGAATGAGAAGAACTCCTTATTTATAGGAGTAAAAGTCCTTAAAATTAGGTTGGGGGGTGCTAAGGGTGACAAAAGTCATCCAAATTAGGTAGGGGACTGCTAAGGGGTAACAAAGTCATCAAAATTAGGTAGGGTGGTTGCTAAGAAATAAGAAAAGTCACAGAATTAGGTAGGGGTGGCCAAATCTCTTTGGGGAAGATTTGGGCCTTAACACTACTAGTTTGGGCCATTGGTTTGGACTCCAATTGGGATCCTTTTCAAACACCCCCTTTTGGGCCTCTTTTAAGCTCAATTTGGGCTCTTCTGGGTGCCCTTTTGCTAGATTTCAAGGGCCGAGTTCGGGACCCAATCTTCCTCCTCTTGGACATCAATTTGGGCCACCAAATAATTATAAAACTTGTACAATTTATCTCCTCTGGGCTTGAGCTCGTCCTCCACAATTAAAAGCTTCTTTATTTGCACTTGAAGTCTAATGACCTTGTTTTGCAACTCTTTAGCTTGACATCGTGTTAATTGCCATCTTTGAGATTCCAAGGCTTCATCCTTGTCCTTGAATAGAGTTAAGCTTCCTAGGATACTATCATCTCCAGTGGCCAAAGGAGATCATTCCAAGATTATAGGTACTAGCTCATCAGCCTCTTAGTCTAAGATGTTAAAGTCTACTGGGAAAAAAACCTTTCCAATATGTAGCAACACGTCCTCAGTTACCCCCTTGGGATAAACATAAGATATATCAGCCAACTGTAGCATCATCATGATGGGTCTCGGAGCTCCTAAGCGCAATTGCTTGAACACTAACAACGACATCAGATTGATACTTCCTCCCAAATAACACACGGCTCTACCCACATCGATCTGACCAATCCTCATAGGGATGGTAAAACTACCTAGATCCTTAAGGTTTTGTGGAATTTTGTGTTTAGTCCTGGAAGTGCACTCCGCAGTAAGTATGACGGTTTCAAACTCACTTAACCTCCTTTTATTTGCCACTATATCCTTGATTTATTTTGCATAGTTTGGGACATCACGGAGCATGTCCACACCAGAGAGATGTTCAAATGTATATGCTTCAGCATATCTTGAAATTTGTTAAATATGTGGTCATTATTCATCTTTTTCAGTCTTTGAGGAAAAGGGGGTGGTACCCTTTCTTCTACATACTCAGACTCAGATATGTTCTTTACTTCTACCTCTAGGGTTTTGGTACTCTTTCATCTTCGAGCCCAGACAATGACTTTTTCTTCTTAGGCACTTCAACCAATTCTCTCCCATTTCTCAACATCACTGCATTGACTTGAGGATTGTTTTCTATATTGCATGAGAGAGCTCCAGCAGGTCTAGTGTTTTGATTGTTTTCCTGCTCGCCGAATTTCCTTTCTAGATTTCTGAACTCTATATGTAACTACTGATTGTCAGCCATTATTTTGTGGTTGTCGATCAAGAGCGTTTTCATCATGCCAGTCAAACTTTCCTCTGCTTGTTGTGGGGGTTTAGGTGGCTGATTGTAATTACCTTGAGGCTTGTTATTCTGATTTCTACCCCAAGAGAAGTTAGTATGGTTCCTCTAGTTCGGATTGTAGGTGTTATCATATTAAGCATTTTGATTCATCAGCCCTCTAGCTTATTTCCCCACATAGTAGATTGACTCGGGGTTTGTGGGACATTGGTCACCAGTATGACATTCCCTACAAAATTCACAACAGACTTGCATTTGTTGCACATGCTGCACCAGTTGCACTTGTGCTTGAGAGAGCTTTCCAACCTGATTGGATATCTTGGCTACATCAGTTCTTAATGATGTGAGCACATCTACTTCGATCATACCACCTGTCATAGGCTTGATTGCACTACTTGGGTCTCCTTCCCAGGGACAATTATGATCATTTGCAGTAAAGTTGTTCAGCGAGGCTTGGATTTGCCCATATGGTTTTTCCATTCACATACCTCCACAAGCAGAATCTATGTACAT
The DNA here is from genome assembly GCA_000715115.1 of Nicotiana otophora. Taxonomy (NCBI): domain Eukaryota; kingdom Viridiplantae; phylum Streptophyta; class Magnoliopsida; order Solanales; family Solanaceae; genus Nicotiana; species Nicotiana otophora. Next base: position 4,650 of record AWOL01S0024483.1, on the reverse strand, counting down.
CTTAGAGGCTTCATCTATACCTTCCACAAAAGTGTGACCCAAGATTTCATCTGTCTGACCATGGTGTGGGATTTCTCCTAGTAGTTTCTTGGACCGCTCCCAAGCTTGGCGAAGAGTTTTGCCTTCCTTTTGTTGGAATCCACAACCTTAGTGCTTAGTCTTCCGAGATGGGAAGAATTTGACCAGGAACTTCTAATACCATCCTAGGAAGCTCAACACTATTCAAGGATAAGGATGAAGCTTTGGAATATGAAAGAGGGCCTTTAACAAGATGTCAAGCTAAAGAGTTGCAAAACAAGGTCATTAGACTAGGTGTTACAATTGTTTTATGACCCAAATTTATGACCAAGAAGAGGAGGATTGGATCCCAAGAGACATCCTTTGAAGAAGGTCCTAGCCAGTCCACTTTTGGACCAATTTAGCACCTAAAGTATGTCCAAGCTGGCAACCAATGAAGTCCTATATAAAGCCACATTTTTATAACATAAAAGAAACTTGCTTTATGTCCAATAAGGGTATAATAAGGGTGCAAGTTGGTGCCAAGTTGCTTGCAAATTTCCTTCAAGATTTTCAAGATTTCCATGATTCTATCCAAGATGGACTTATTTCCAAATATTTTGGGACTATATTTATTTCTTTCCTAGTTAGTTAAGGTTATGTTTTATTTTTCCTAAGATTGTTGGAGGTACTTTCCAAGAATGGCTTAACTTTTGCTTCCTAGTATTTTTCCTTTTCCTAAGGTAGTTGGACTTGTTGTCCAAAGTAGTTTAGGACTTTATTTCCTTATTTCTTAGGCACAATTTCGTGAACCCCTCTATATAAAGGGGTATCTTCTTTGTTTTTAGACTTAGATTATAATAAACAATATCAATAAAAATTGTGAGATATTTCTTGCACTCTTGTGTATGGCTACTCTTGAATTTATTCTTCAACCTTCAAGACTCAACTTAATATGGTAAGCTGAATTCTTCGAAATCTTAGATCACTTCTAGGTATTCAAGAAATGTGATACGTTTAGGCTTACTGTTGTTCTTGTTATTCTAAAGGGGCGGATTTTACAATCTATTTCTTATTTTTAATTATCTATCAAAGGCGATTAGTTCTTCATTAACTAGTTGTTGTTGTTATGATTAAACTTCAAGAATAGACTTCTTGAATTCAAGTAACTCTTTCTTGACTTCAATCTATCTTTAATTTCTATCTTGTTTTTCTTTAGTATTTCTTGTGGGTTTTGGGTTTCCTAAATTCTTTCTTTTTTATTCCTACTAACCAATTCCTATTCTTCCTAGGTTTGGCCCTTCACTTTCCTTTTATTTTTCTAACTCCACATTCTTATCACTAAGGTTGTGACTAGTAAAGTTTACTAATAAATCTAAAGATTAACGATCAAAAGTTGCTTTGAGTGAAAAAAGCAAGATAGATGAGAATATTAGAGGGAAAAAGCCAAATTTAAAAGATACATATTTATTCTAATCTATGTCAAGATATCTCAAATAGGTAGTTATAGTGAAAGGAGGCGAGCTATGAATCTGTCACACCCCGAACTCGAGGAGCGCAACCTGCGCTCAACCGAGTGAACCTGGCCGAGCAAGCCTAGTAGAGTTTCTTCTACCCAAATTCATTCATGAATAAAGAGAATACATATTTTCATTAATAAAACAATAAATGATCATATCTGCAATACCAATTTCTTATCATTAGTTACTTCATTGTTAAGTCTCAAATTGCACATACATTTTTAATAGTCTGAAGTGGAATAAATAATTCATACACAAGATAACTAGTTTGACTTTCCCAGCACCAATATACAACCCACACTATGTCTACGGAGCCTCTATTGATACGAAAGAGTACTATTATAATGCCGGCAACAAGGTCCCGGCTATACCTCAAACACTATACACAAGAAACAAAAGATACATGACCCCGAAATGAAGTGGGGCTCACCATGTCAGCTGGGAAGAGAATGTACCGCTATCACTGATCAATGTCTCTTGTTGTGGAACCACCTGCATCTATTAAAGATGCAGCGCCCCCGGCAAAAGGGACGTTAGTACATATCGAATAGTAATAGTATGAAAACCAAAACATCTATTCAAGAATTTGGAAATACAACATGAATATGATGAATCATGGTAACAATCATAGGGATTAAATAGTCATAAAAGTCAAACAAATTTGTTAAGACCTTCCCATAATATTTATAAATTTCCAGCCGGGATTCTCTACAACTACCTTTACACATAGCAGCTTTGCTGCCTCACCCCAATATATGTCGGTGGAGGTGTATTCCACTATACCTAAACTCTACACAAAGCGGCCTTGCCGCCTCACCCCAATGTATGTGGGTGGAGCTGTATTCCACAATCCCAAAAATCTACACAATGCGGGCTTGCCGCCTCACTCCAATGTATGCGGGTGGAGGTGTATACCACAATACCAAAACTCTACACAAAGCGACCTTGTCGCCTCACCCCAATGTATGTGGGTGGTGGTGTAATCCCAATCACAATCTCTATACAATTTAGCATTGCAGTTTTCATTTGAAACACGACTTGAAGTTGTAATATTTAGATAAACAATCCATACTTTGAATATGTTCTCACAATAGTAACACAACACGACAATAACATTTGGAACATGTACGAAACATATATCTCTTGTCACAAAGCTTATTCGGAATAATCGATTCGTGGTAAACAACTTGAAACTTACAAGAGTAATGTGAGGTTCAATTCTAAGAGAAGAGTTAGACAACATACCTCAATTGAGCTTCCTTAAACTCTAAAATATTCCATAATTCTCAGCAGCTTCAATCTATTTTAGAAATATAACAAATTGAACCAACATTAGGAGGATGATCATGGTTCATGCTCATTTGAGCATTTTGTCAAACACTAGGTGTGCATTAAGGTTTCAAGGTCCTCCTATGGTGGATTTCACCATCCCAAACCCATTATCTACCATTCTTAGATCAACAATCTTCTTACACCCTTTGATAACACATGCATGCAAGATGAACAACTCCCATGCCCAAAAATTATCTTACTAATTACCCAATTCTAGATAAATTCGAGATTGAGGGTTAGGGTGTAGAATCTTACCTTTAGGATGAAGACCTTGTGGGTTTTCCTTGTTAATCTTCCAAGATTTGAGCAAGAATTGAAGAATAAATTGTTGAGGAACACTTTCCCACTCTAGGGCACTCTCTCACTCTAAAAACATCAGGTTTTAGCTCAAGAAATGGTCCATTGCATCTATTTAACTAAGTAGAGTCGGTTTATAAAAACACAAAAAATAAAGCTTCGGAATTGGGAAAATTCTGCTGGGTTTGGGGTCACTATGCGGCCCGCATACCTGTTATGCGGTCGCATAATGAACTGCATAACAGTTCTGCGGTCGCATAGTCGACCACAGAATGGCTCCCAAACCTGCCCAGTCTTGCCTCACTCTGCGGCCATTCTGCGGCCCGCAGAGTGATTTTGTGGATGCATACTGGACCGCGTAAACGCCTTCTTCTACCAAACAATTTCCTTTAACTCCTCAGCGCACTATTCAACCCAAAAAGTCCAAGTTTCTACAGCCCTCAAACACGTAAGCCTAAATCGGCACCACGAAACCTTAATTCCTTTACGAAATTTTACGGGGCCTTACATTCTCCCCCACTTAGGATCATTCGTCTTTGAATGAGGGAAAAATTCCGTCATTAGCATTCAATGCGACTCAACTGCTAATTCACACACACCAGTAGTTTTAAAATTTGGCTAACTCCCTAAATTTCGAAAATTTTTGCTAGAGTCTCCCCTGTAACTGGGCCTATCCACCTGTCAGAGAATCACAGAAACTAATCCTAACAACATATACATAAACGAAGATGCAATATAACACAAGAATAACACCAACTGTGGCCTCATAAGTAATATATTACCAGAAAAGGAACATCTTTAAAATGAAATGTACAAATGATACATAATTAACTGAAGGTAACTCTTAGCATTTTCATATAACATAACTTTATAAATGTAAGGACCCGTAAAAATTTTAACCAAAAACTCGGGGTTTCGTGGTGCCAAGATAGATTCCTGCGTTACTATAGTAAAAATTCTTCGCGGCGAGTTTGCTCGCTGTGGTTCGAACCTTTTGGACTGAACAGTACCCTACGGACTTAGAGGAAAATGTTTCGCAGAAGAAAGTGTTTCTGCGGCCCATTATGCGGCCGCATGATCACTCTGCGGACCACATAATGGTCGTAGAGTGAAGCAGTAAGTTTGGCCAATTTGAGGTCAGTTTTGCGGTCGATTATGCAATCGCATAATCGATTTGTGGACCGCATATCGGTCGCATAATTCCTCTTGGGTTTCTGCGGAGGGAGTTCTGCGGTGTATTATGCAACTGCGGAACAAGTATGCGGGCCACATACTGGTCGTATACTTGAGCCGAAAGTTTAGGCCCCTGAGGGCCATTTCTGCGGTCACTTTGCGGACCGCATAACCATTATGCGGTCGCATATGCGACCGCAGACCTATGTCGGGGCACCATTTTTCTTAATTTAAAACCCGACCCCCATTCCGTTAAAACATCCCTTTTGTCTATTTTAAAGCTCATTTCTGATATTTCTAGAGTGAGAGAGAGGGTTCTAGAGGGAGGGCC
>AWOL01S0024477.1:27263-51887 GCA_000715115.1 Nicotiana otophora | reverse complement strand
AGGGAATTCGTATCCCGATTTCAAATGGAACGCATGGAATTACCCCCGGTCACAGACGATTGGACCGTACAAGCTTTCACCTAAGGGTTGAACGGGCTAAGTTCGACAGCATCACATCAGCTGAAACAAAATTTGATCGATNTGAAATGCTGAGGGAATTCGTATCCCGATTTCAAATGGAACGCATGGAATTACCCCCGGTCACAGACGATTGGACCGTACAAGCTTTCACCTAAGGGTTGAACGGGCTAAGTTCGACAGCATCACATCAGCTGAAACAAAATTTGATCGATTATCCAGCGATAACTTGGGCAGATGTACACAACCGATACCAATCGAAAATTAGGGTCGAGGATGATCAGTTGGGAGCTCCATACGGACCCGTTCATTAGAACAGGACAGTTACTAAAAACCAAAAGGAGATTGACAGAGAACAAAGGTCAAACAGAGACCGATATCGACCGTACGTCGCAGATTGGATGAACAATGGTTCAGCACGCAATACAGTTCGGAACAATCGAAGGATTGACCGAGGACAAAATTTTCGAGGGCTTATGAGTAAGAACGGCTCCGATAAATATGCTAATCCTATAGAAGCACCTCGATTATCAGAATATAACTTCAGCGTTGATGCATCCGCTCTCGTGTCAGCCATCGGACGCATCAATGACACTAAATGGCCTCGACCCATGCAGACCGATCCTGCCCGAAGAAATCCCAATCAAACGTGCGAATATCATGGTACCCATGGCCACATAACGGAAGATTGCAAGCAACTAAGAGAGGAAATAGCTCGCTTATTTAACAAAGGGCACCTTCAAGAATTTCTGAGTGATAGGGCAAATAACCATTTTAAAAGCAAGGATTTCGGCAAGCAAAACGAGCAAGAAGAATCACAGCACGTCATCCATATGATTATCGGCGGCATCGATACCCCTTAGGGACCAGTGCTTAAACGCACTAAAACATCGATGGTGAGGGAAAAGCGATCTCGGACTCAAGATTACGCACCCGTGGGGACTTTGTCCTTTGATGATGAAGATGCAGAGGGGGTCATCCAACCTCATAATGACGCACTGGTAATATCTGTACGCATGAATAAAACTATAATTAAGCGTGTGTTTATCGATCCAGGTAGCTCGGCCAACATCATCCGATTGAAGGTAGTAGAGCAGCTCGGCCTACAGGATCAGATCGTACCCACAACTCTAGTCCTAAACGGGTTCAATATGGAATGCGAAACTACCAAAGGTGAGATAGTCCCACCAATAAACGTGGCCGGAATCATCCAAGAAACAAATTTTCACGTGATCGAAGGTGATATGAGATATAACTCCCTTTTCGGAAGGCCATGGATCCACAACATGAGAGCTGTGCCTTCGACCCTACACCAGGCCCTCAAACTCCCGACATCGGGAGGTGTCAAAACGGTGTACGGAGAACAACCAGCCGCAAAGGAAATGTTCGCCGTCTACGAGGCTAAACCAATGTCCTCACTTTCACCGATAAAAGAATCGGGCCCGGAAGGAGAACGGGACACCAAATAGCAATCGCAGACATCGGCTTTAACCCAGCCAGACAACTAGAAAATCTAAGAGGATGATGATCAAAGGGTACCTCGATCTTTCGTGATTCCCGATGACTCCCACGCCACCAAATCAACAATCGAGGAGCTAGAGCAAGTCATATTAATCGAGCACTGGCCCAAGAAAAAGGTATACTTGGGAACGGGGTTGAGCCCCGAACTCAGGAAGAAACTCGTTCAATTTCTTATCGATAACATCGATTGTTTTGCCTGGTCCCATTTAGATATAACAGAGATCCCGCCGAACATAACGACGCATCGGCTAAGTTTGGACCCCAGGTTCAAACCGGTGAAGCAAAAGATAAGACCCCAGTCCGAGAGAAAGCATGCATTCATAAAAGACGAGGTAACCAAGCTTCTCAAAGTAGGGGCCATTCGGGAGGTGAAATATCCCGAATGGCTAGCCAACGTAGTTGTAGTCTCTAAAAAAGGGAACAAACTTAGAATGTGTGTGGACTATAAGGATTTGAACAAAGCATGCCCTAAAGATTCATTTTCGCTGCCCAACATCGATCGCATGATCGATGCTATGCCCGACCACGAGATCCTCACTTTTCTCGATGCCTATTCCGGGTATAATCAAATCCAGATGAACCCGGAGGACCAGGAAAAGACTTCATTTGTCACCAAATACGGAATGTATTGTTATAATGTGATGCCCTTCAGGCTAAAAAACGCAGGGGCTACTTACCAACGCATAGTAAATAAAATGTTCGAAGAACAAATAGGAAAATCAATGGAAGTTTATATTGATGACATGTTAGTTAAGTCTCTGCGCGTAGAGGACCATTTGACTAATTTGCAGGAAACGTTCGAGATTTTAAGGAAACACAACATGAAGCTCAACCCCGAGAAATATGCTTTCGGGGTCGGGCCGGGCAAGTTCTTCGGATGCATGGTGACACATCGGGGAATAGAGATTAACCCCGCTAAAATCAAGGCCATCAAAGATATCGTCGTTGTGGACAGCGTGAAGGCCGTACAAAGGCTAACGGGTCGGATTGCAGCCTTAAGCCGGTTCATCTCAAGATCATCTGACTGAAGTCACAAATTTTTCTCTCTACTAAAAAAGAAGAACGATTTTGCTTGGACCTCGGAGTGCCAACAAGCATTAGAGGAACTAAAGCGATATCTATCAAGCCCACCACTACTTCACACTCCAAAAACAGACAGAAAACTTTGTTTGTACTTGGCAGTATCGGAAGTCACCGTAAGCGGTGTCCTAGTTCGAGAAGAGCAAGGTACGTAATTACCCATTTATTATACGAGTCGAACCTTAAGAGAAGCGGAAACTAGATATCCACTCCTAAAAAAACTGGCAATTGCACTGATAAGCGCCTCAAGAAAGTTAAGGCCGTACTTTCAATGTCATCCCATATGTGTGTTAACCACTTGCCCGCTTCGTAATATTTTGCACAAACCCGAGTTATCAGGCCGACTGGCCAAATGGGCTGTCGAACTCAGTGGGTACGATAGCGAATATCAACCCCGCACGGCCATCAAGTCTCAAATTTTAGCAGACTTCGTGGCCGATTTCACGCCAACCCTCGTACCCGAAATCGAAAAAGAACTGTTGAAATTAGGTACATTATCGGGGATTTGGATCCTTTTTATGGACGGGGTTTCGAACGTAAATGGGTCTGGGCTAGGGATAGTTTTGAAACCACACACGGGTAACTCTATTAGGCAATTTATAAAAACTATCAGGTTGACTAACAACGAGGCCGAGTATGAAGCCATGATTATAGGTCTCGAGCTAGCTAGAAACTTGGGAGCAGAAGTCATTGAAGCCAATTGCGACTCTTTGCCGGTGGTGAGTCAAGTAAACAAAACCTTTGAAATTCGACAAGGTAGAATGCAAAGGTATTTAGATAAATTGCTTGTCACTTTGCACCATTTCAAACAATGGAATTTACGGCATGTACCACGGGAACAGAATAATGAGGCCGATGCGCTTGCGAATTTGGGGTCGTCGGTCGAGGTAGATGATTCAGGCTCCGGGAATGTTGTTCAACTTTCGAGATCGGTAATCGAAGAAGGTCACGCCGAAATAAATTCTGCAAGCTTAACCTGGGATTGGAGAAACAAATATATTGAATACTTGAAGAGCGAAAAACACCCATCGGACCTTAAAGATTCTAGAACCCTACGGACTAAAGCTGCTCGATTCACGTTGGCTTCGGACGGAACGTTGTACCGAAGAACGTTCGATGGACCGTTGACAGTATGCTTGGGTCCGGGAGATACCGATTACATCCTACGGGAAGTGCACGAGGGTACTTGCGGGAATCACTCTGGAGCCAATACCTTAGTTCGAAAAATAATCCGAGTAGGGTATTATTGGATCGATATGGGCAAAGACGCGAAGGAATTTGTTCGTAAATGTGACAAATGTCAAAGATTCGCACCGATGATCCATCAGCTCGGAGAGCAACTCCACTCAGTCCTATCCCCATGGCCATTCATGAAATGGGGAATGGATATCGTTGGCCCTCTGCCAATGACCCCAGGTAAAGCCAAATTTATTTTATTTATGACTGACTATTTTTTTAAATGGGTTGAAGCGGCGTTCGATAAAATAAGAGAGAAAGAAGTTATAGACTTTATTTGGGATCATATCATATGCTGATTTGGAATACCCGCCGAAATAGTATGTGACAATGGAAAATAATTCATTGGCAGCAAAGTAACAAGATTCCTCGAAGACCACAAGATAAGAAGGATACTATCGATGCCATACCACCCCAGTGGGAATGGGCAGGCCGAATCAACAAACAAAATTGTCATTCAAAACTTAAAGAAGAGGTTGAACGACGCTAAAGGGAGATGGAGAGAAATCCTGCCCGAAGTCCTTTGGGCATATCGGACAACGTCAAAATCTAGTACGGGGGCGACCCCATTCTCCTTAGTATATGGGTTTGAAACATTGATACCAGTCGAAGTTGGTGAACCTAGTGCCAGATTTCGATTCGCAATGGAAGAATCAAATAACGAGGCTATGAATACAAGCCTCGAACTATCGGATGAAAGACGAGAAGCTGCTCTTGTCCAATTGGCTGCCCAAAAGCAGCGAATCGAAAGATATTATAATCGAAAAACCAAACTCCGCCATTTCAAGCTTGGGGACTTAGTGTTAAGAAACATTACCATCAATACCCGAAATCCGAACGAAGGGAAACTAGGACCGAATTGGGAAGGTCCATATCAGGTGCTCGAGAACATCGGAAAGGGATCGTACATGCTCGGCATTATAAACGGCAAATAACTATCAAGCAGCTAGAATGTATCACATCTAAAACGGTACTATTGCTAAGGTACAACCTTTTCATAATCGTTTATCTCAAAACTGACCCCTACAGAAGTCCGAACAAGGGCTAAGATGGATCTCTCGCTTGAAAGCAAGCGTTGCACTCTTTTTCCCTTAGACCGATTTTATCCCAAATGGGTTTTTCGGCAAGGTTTTTAATAAGGCAACCATTGATCGTGCAGCATTTACAACAATATCCAAGGCCTCGCAAGAAAGTTATTTCACAACAACAGGGTTCCAATAGGAAAATTTGTAAGAGCCAAATGGTCAAAGCGAACTATGCTCATATAGATTGGCCTGAGCCCAAGCGTGTAATAACGTGAGAAGAAAGTTTTCTTTATCGGCATCTTATATCCAAGGAAAATTCCTCTTTTTTGAGATTAGTTATGCAATCAGAATTAAGATAAACTCGACCATCAAGCCTGCGGGCTACTTTTATTTTGAGTTCGAGCAAACACTCGCTCGACCATTACACCTACACGCTATATTACTTCGAGTTCGAACCATTCATTCGACTAAGCCTACGGGCTACTTTTATTTCGAGTTCGAGCAGACGCTCACTCGACCATTACGTCTACGGGCTACATTACTTCGAGTTCGAATCATTCACTCGACTAAGCCTACGGGCTACTTTTATTTCGAGTTCGAGCAGACGCTCACTCGACCATTACGTCTACGGGCTACATTACTTCGAGTTCGAATCATTCACTCGACTAAGCCTACGGGCTACTTTTATTTCGAGTTCGAGCAGACGCTCACTCGACCATTACGTCTACGGGCTACATTACTTCGAGTTCGAATCATTCACTCGACTAAGCCTACGGGCTACTTTTATTTCGAGTTCGAGCAGACGCTCACTCGACCATTACGTCTACGGGCTACATTACTTCGAGTTCGAATCATTCACTCGACTAAGCCTACGGGCTACTTTTATTTCGAGTTCGAGCAGACGCTCACTCGACCATTACGTCTACGGGCTACATTACTTCGAGTTCGAATCATTCACTCGACTAAGCCTACGGGCTACTTTTATTTCGAGTTCGAGCAGACGCTCACTCGACCATTACGTCTACGGGCTACATTACTTCGAGTTCGAATCATTCACTCGACTAAGCCTACGGGCTACTTTTATTTCGAGTTCGAGCAAATATTCACTCGACCATTACACCTACGGGGCTATATTACTTCGAGTTCGAACCATTCACTCGACTAAGCCTACGGGCTACTTTTATTTCGAGTTTGAGCAGACGCTCACTCGACCATTATGCTTACGGGCTACATTACTTCGAGTTCGAATCATTCACTCGGCTAAGCCTACGGGCTACTTTTATTTCGAGTTCGAGCAAACACTCACTCGACCATTATGCTTACGGGCTACATTACTTCGAGTTCGAATCATTCACTCGACTAAGCCTACGGGCTACTTTTATTTCGAGTTCGAGCAGATGCTCACTCGACCATTACGCCTACGGGCTACATTACTTTGAGTTCAAATCATTCACTCGACTAAGCCTACAAGCTACTTTTATTTCGAGTTCAAGCAGACGCTCACTCGATCATTATACCTACAGGCTACATTACTTCGAGTTCGAATCATTCACTTGACTAAGCCTACGGGCTACTTTTATTTCGAGTTCGAGCAAATGCTCACTCGACCATTATGCCTACGGGCTACATTACTTCGAGTTCGAATCATTCACTCGACTAAGACTACGGGCTACTTTTATTTCGAGTTCGAGCAAACGCTCACTTGACTATTACGCCTACGGGCTACATCACTTCGAGTTCAAAACATTCACTCGACTAAGCCAATGGGCTACTTTGAGTAATGAGCCTAAGGGATACATCGCTCCAAGTTTGAGTAATAAGCCTAAAGGCTACATCGCTCCCAGTTTGGGTAAGCGCTCGCTTAGTTACAGAGGCTACGAATTCCAAATTTGATTAAGTTGTTTAAACAATTGTGAAAACATTCATAAGGCGCGAATAAAGTCCTCACAAGACAAGATACAAAAACAGAAGCAAGTCAGCAAAAAGGGAGATATGTGTATATACAAATTTATCTGCAGGGGTGATTACAACGTAAAAACTAAGAACTAAACTTCTCGGTCAGGAGCAGTCTCTTCTTTATCAGGCTCCCCCCTTCGTTTTCAGATCCGCTCTTGCTCCCATCGTCATCGCCATCAGAAACCAGAGCTTCAGCAACGACTTCGAGTTCTTTGGCTCTTTTTATCTCTTCAGCGAGATCGAAACCACGAGCATGGATCTCCTCGAGAGTTTCCCTTATCGATCGGCACTTAGCAAGTTCGGCGACCCAATGTGCTCGAATATCGGCGGACTCGGCTGCCTCTCTTGCCTGGACTTGGGCAGCTTCAGCATCGGCCCGATAGATGGCCTCGAGCGCATCCGCATCGGCCTTTGCCTTTTCGGCATCAGATTCGGCCTTGGCAAGTACAGAGGCCAACTGAGCTTCAAGCTCCTCAATTCTTCTTGCTTGAACCATGCCTTTTTCCTTCATTTTCTGAAGTTGGATTTCGGACGATGATAACTGGGCTCAGGCAGTCTTTTTTTATGCAGCAAAGCAGTCCATACCTTCTTTCCATCGCAAAGACTCCGTTCTTATCACGTCGACCTCCTCAAGAAGCTTCCCGATCATCTCGATTTTTTGCTGCAGTTGTGAGACCGAAATGTTAGCTATCATTCTGGTATCAAGCCCATAGGCTTTCAAAAGCATTATTACCTGCTCAGACAAATCAGTCTGATCTCAATAAGCCTTGGCCAACTCATCTCGGAGGTCTTTTATTACCTCTTCTCTCTGCCCTAAGGAAAGTCTAAGGGAGTTCCTCTCGTCAGATGCCCGTTGTAGGTCGGCCTCGTATCGATGCAGCTCATTCTGGGATCGGGAACATTGTTCTCGATGAACTGCCGCTGCCTACAAAGAAACAAGAAGCGAAGTTAACGAAAAATGAACATAAAGATAGTACCGACAAAATAATTTTAAAAGCTCACCTGATTCAAAGCCTGTCGCAATCCGTGAAAAATATCTGATTCATCACCAGCACCGGCAACGTCCTCAATGCCGGTAAACAGGTCACGAAAGGGATCTTCTTCATTGTGAGGCCTGTCTAGATCGAGGGCTCCCAGTGCTTGAGCTTCCCGAATCACCCATGAAGAAAAAGCGGGAAAGGTAGGCGAATCCTCGATTGTTGCGGCCCCAAATGAATCGCCTGGAGCGTTCTCCTCGGTTCGAAGGGTTTCGAGGGCCTCTTCGGTCATATCCCCTCCCGGTTGACTCCGATGAGACGCATCTTCGATATCCGATAGTTTGGGGACTCTACCCGAATCTTTCTCCGGTATATCTTCAGTTCTAGGCAGAGCCTCATAGAGCATTATCGATCCAGTCGGCGATGACACATCGGTGTTTCTCTTTATTCGGACCACCAACGCGGACTCATCGTTCTCTTCTTCTTATTCTTCATCATCGTCACCCCTTAGACACAGAATGGATTCCACGGTCAAAGGAATGACATTTTTGTTCGGCTTACGAGCCATCATCTTCTTCGGTGTTGGATTTTCGGGAATCGAGGTTCTTTTCCTTTTATTTTCCTTCACCGGCTTTGGGACAGAGGCTGAAATTTCCTCCTCATTGGACAAGGGCCTCAAAACTGTATGTTTACCCAAACCAGCATATAGAAAACCTTAATAAAATATTTTGAAAACCACCTCGTTTGGATCATCGAAGAGTCCGCGAAATGAACTTACCGTAATTTTTGGCCTCCCACCGACCCTTTGACAAATCACGCCATGAGCGCTCGGCATATGTGGAGGTCGAAACAAGGGCTCGTACCCAGTTCTTGAGATCGGGAACTGCTCTGGGCATCCAGGGAACCGCTACATCATAAAAAGATGGGTGTCAATGAGAGAATAAATGAAAGAACAGAGTAGAAGTAACAGCAGGATCACACTTATGTTTCATATTCCACTCCTCGGGAAAGGGCATCTTTTCAGTCGGAATCAGGTCCGAAGTCCTTACTCGAACGAACCTGCCCATCCAACCCCGGTCTCTGTCCTCGTCAATACTCAAGAACAGAGCCTTGATAGCCTTACGCTGAAGTTTTATTAACCCTCCTCGAAAAAGTCGAGGATGGTACAATCGGATAAGATGGTCGAGGGTGAACGACATCCCCTCGATTTTGCTCACAAAATATCGGATCAGGATAACGATCCACCACGAAGAAGGATGGACCTGGCCATGGGTTACCTGATATTGTCGACAGAAGTCAATAATAACGGAATCGAGAGGACCTAAAGTGAAAGGGTAAGTATACACATTCAAAAACCCTTTCACGTAAGAAGTGATATCTTCGTCAGGGGTAGGAATTATTATTTCTTTTGCACCCCAATTGCAATCCTTCTTTAGTTGTTCGAGGTGCTTCTCGCTTATCGAACACATGTACCTCGATACCGGCTCACACCGGCCAGGGACCGATGAACCTTTATTGACCTTAAAATCTGAAGTAAGGACGCACGCCCCAGGAATACACTCCTCAGGCCGTGGTTCTGCCGGTGTCTCATCGGCGGCACACTGTGAAGATAAAGCCTTCTCTTTTTGAGAAATGGTTTGCGACGTTTTTGCCATTTTTGAATTCGAAGATGAGGAATAGAAGAAAGTGACAAAGATTTGGTGGAATTGAAGAGGGTCTTTTGCAGAAAGAAATCACAGATTTACTGGTAAGTTGGAGAGTACGAAGAAGAACTTGGGAAATTTGGAAGATAGAAGATGTAAAAGTGGTAAAAGATAAAAGAAAGGGTTATTTATAGGTTCAAGCGATGGCGGTTCAGTATCAGCAGTGGCCGACCACCGTCCGACATACATTAAATGCCTTGAAAGACTAAACTGACGGGACAACTACCAGATGTGTCATGGTCGAACCCGATGGAAAAGACAGGTTATAATCGATCGAGCTTTTAAAAAATCATATTGTTTCTTGCCACATTCTTTCTGAGAAACGAGGGGACTATCTGTATACGGTCAAAATAGATTTCGGCCTTAGCACGTCCGATCGAGTTCGAACGATGATCTATCGAAGTAAGACCCCGAAGGTGGAAAAACTAATCTCGAACCCGGGGAGGTCAATCCGTGTCGAGTTCGATATCATCATCAAGCTCGAATCAAAATCGAATCATGATGCAGAGTAGATCTATCATACTGATAATCCAGAGACCAACCAACATTGACCTCGAATCAATTCGAGGGGTCGAGCCAGGATCGGGCTCGAACCAAGATCACGAGTTCGAGCCGAAATTAAGCTCAAACCAAAATCGAGGGTTCTAAGCAAGATCGAGCTCGCAGACAAAAGCTGTTGCAATACCACTAGAGAGAATCTTGGCAGAAATTATGGAAAAGCTGACTTATCATGGGTCTCCCACTGAATATTTGTTTTATTATGCTTAGAGCCTCCTCCACTATAAAAGGGCTTGGTTACCATTTATGTACAACAAGTTTTTTCTCAAGCTTACATTGTAATAAAAGTGCTATATTCTTCTACAGTAAAGGATCGTTTCTTTCATATTTCTTAGATTGATTCTATTTGTTGAATCCTAAGATTCATTGTTCCTGATAACCTTATCTATTTTGCATTCTCTTCAATTTATATTTACATTTCTATTTATCCTTGCATTTTGTGTTAAGTTACGCCACATATCCTTGGAACTGCGTATAAATTCAACTCTATCCATTTTTCGGGTAAATATATGATTTTAGTTATGAGGTCACATATTTAAATTTTAGCAGAGATAAAATATTAAATACTTTCTTTTTATATGTCTGTATAGGTGGATCTATCCTTTGAGTAGGAGGGTCATCAACCCCCGGTAACTTTGACAAAATATATGTATATATGTGTATATAGTTTAATAACAAGTATATGTATTTATCGGCACCCTAAAATTCAAATTACATTAGTCGATTTAGAGGGATACAACTTGATATTTTGTGCAGTGCCTGGGCTCGATTCCGACTATAGCATTTGCTCAAATTTTTATTCGACTGTAATGTCTCGGCCACTTTCAAATCCCGAGTTCGTCTCTGTCTGTCTAAACCTTAGTGGATAGAATTATCCAGTACTGTGCTGGTAAAAAATAACACATACCCTGTAAAATTAGTTAAGGCAAGCATAAATTGATCCGAACACGAAAATTATAAGATAGATATGTGCCTTTATAACCAAGTGTTGTTCCATATAAAGTTTGACCATGGTAACATTAATGAGTTTTGCTGGCAACAACAATCGGCATGTTGGACAAGTGTGAAGAGAAAGGTGACACTGTATAATAAAAATAAATAACGTTCAGAATGACATTAATTCATACTTCTACACACTGGTTAGGTTCAAAATGAAGTCAACTCAAATTTACATGTTACTTGAAATTTTTAAAAGAATGTGGTATTACTGTAATCTAAAGCTATAATAAAAAATAAAAAAAAATTTATTATGGTAAAAAAGGTTGCAAACCTTTGGGCCAAATCCATAGACCATAGATCAACTATTGGAGGACCTGGTATAGCTATTACATAGTCTCTTTTTTTTTAAATCTGTATTCGATATTTAATTTACACTAATGAGCGTATACTGTGCATTTTGCATGTATATTTTAAACGGCTAAGTGAAACATATTCTCACTTAATTATTTAATTTAATTATTCCAAATTTGAACGAAAGTTATTTAATTTGTAAGTGTTTACACTAATCCAAATATATAAGTTAATGGTAGTGTGTACGGTCAAAACTGATTAAGTTAGTCGTACGGACTGATCAAGGTGATAATACTTCGATCAAAGGGTATCTGCGTGACGACAAGTCGGGGTTCGAAGTAAGGGCGCCGAGCTTCGAGCTCTAAGACCAATCAACGACAAGCTTGGTATCATTATCGAGCTCATATCCGAATCGAACTACGAGGCAAAGCGGAGATTATCGAAGATGCATAGACCGACCAACACTCACCCCGAATATCAAGACTCCGAGTCATAGTCGAGCTCGAACCAAGGCCGAGGGCTCGATCCAATACCGAGCTCGAGCCAGTATCGAGCTCACAGACAAGAGCCGTTGTAACCGCACTAGGGGAGAGAATCTTGGCTGGAATCGAGGAAAAGACAATTCATCATAGGTTCTCCACTATATAATTTTCATACAAATAAAGTAGGATCTCTCTACTATAAAGGGGAAATTCTTGTAAGCATAAGGGGAGATTGTAAAAAAGACAACTTTAGAGATATTAACACTTTTGGGCTCATTTACTTTGCATTGTCCATCGACATTTCCTTTTTCTCTGCCTTATATTTCATTCCATATGTCAAAGAATATATATATTTCTATTTCACTCTACAATTTGTACCAAGTTATATCACGTATCCTTAGAACCATATATAAATTTAACTCTATCCAATTTTTCGGGTAAACAGTTTGGCGCCCACCGTGGGGCTAAGAATAACAATGGTTATTTGATACGAATCTGCAAAAATACACCGTTGTGTTTTGCGCTTATTTCCGAAAATATCTTGGAGTTCGGATTAACAACGACTAACTACCAGTCAAATGGCCACGTCGATTGACAACAAAGTCGGTCTTCAAGATGAGAACAATCACTTAACACCCAGCACCGAAAGACCATTTGTCGATGCCGTTGGAGCCCGAATCGGAGCACCGATATATATCAATTCGAATGTGGTCATTGAGGCGAACCTACATTCTGAACCCAAAAATAGCATTCATGGAGGCACTCGATCTGCAGCTCGAGATACCCATAACGTCGAGGAAAGCGACGTCAGCTTACGTATGATCTTCAAAATGTTGCAAGCTCAACATGCAGCAATAGCTCAGTTGCAGAGCCAAACCCAGCTACAAAAGCAGGCCGGAGCCCAATCCATCTCGAGAAATCACCCACAGAACGGAGCCAGACATAGTGAAGTCAAATGAGCAAGAATCGAGGACTGCTACCGAAATTGCTAAATTGCTCGAGGAACTCAGAAAGTGAGTCGAAGCCAACAATAAAAAAATAGAAACATATAACTCCAAGGTCGATCAGATCCCAGGAGCTCCACCAATGATAAAAAGGTTGGATTCAAAAAAATTCGTGCAAAAGCCTTTCCCCCCAAGCGCGGCTCCTAAGCCGATCTCAAAGAAGTTTCGCATGCCCGATATTCCTAAATATAATGGAACGACTGATCTTAACGAACATGTCACCTCTTACACATATGCCATCAAAGGGAACGATCTAGAGAACGATGAGATCGAATCTGTATTATTGAAAAAATTCGGTGAAATCATAACAAAGGGAGCAATGATATGGTATCATAATTTACCGTCTAGCTCTATCGATTATTTTGCTTTGCTTGCAGATTCTTTCGTAAAAGCACATGTTGGGGCCATAAAGTTCGAGACCAGGAAGTCGGACCTATTCAAGGTAAGACAAAAGGATAACGAGACGCTAAGAGAATTCGTATCTCGTTTCCAAATGGAACGAATGGATCTACCTCCAGTCACAAACGATTGAGCTGTTCAAGCTTTCACTCAAGGACTAAACGAACGAAGCTCGACGGCTTCACGATGACTGAAGCATAACCTGATCGAGTACCCAACTATTACTTGGGCCGATACGCATAATCGGTATCAATTCAAAATAAGAATCGAAGACGATTAGTTGGGTTTTGGGTCTGTTATTAAAAAAGTTGCCAGTCGAGAACAAAGATCGATCAAAAATCGATACCAGCCCTATAATGGAAATCCTACGAGCTCGGTATGATAAACGGGTACTACTGCTAAGGTACGACTCCCCCCATCCCCAATTATATTTCAAAACTAACCAATGCAGGCGTTCGACCAAAGACGAGGATTAATAAACTCGATCAGGAACAAAGATGGATTATTCAACACGAAGCATTATGTCTGAAAGCACGTGTTGCACTCTTTTTTTCCTTAGACCAATTTTGTCCCAAATGGGTTTTTCGGCAAGGTTTTTTAATGAGGTAACCATTGATCGTGCTAACTCGAAACAATTCAATAGTATTCGAGGCCTACTTATAATCAACCTCGAATACTAGGGGCATACCATTGTCATCAAACATATCGACGGCAATTATCAAGTACGATGCAAAGGAAGTTACTTTGTTATTTCATAACAAACAGTGTCCCGACAGGAAATATTGTAAGAGCCAAATGGTCAAAACGAACCATGCTCATGTAATTGGCCCGAGCCCTGATGCAAAACATGAACACATGTATAATGACTTGCAAAGAAAGCACTCTTCTTTACCGATATCTTATATCGAAGATTTATTATGCAAACAGGATCGAGTTCGAGCAAGCACTCACTCGACTATTATGCCTACGGGCTACATTACTTCGAGTTCAAATCATTCACTCGACTACTAAGCCTATGGGCTACTTTATTTCGAGTTCGAGCAAGTACCCACTCGACCATTATACCTACGGGCTACATTACTTCGAGTTCGAATCATTCACTCGACTACTAAGCCTACTGGCTACTTTTATTTAGAGTTCGAGCAAGCACTCCCTCGACCATTACGCCTACGGGCTACATTACTTTGAGTTCGAATCATTCACTCGACTACTAAGCCTACTGGCTACTTTTATTTAGAGTTCGAGCAAGCACTCCCTCGACCATTACGCCTACGGGCTACATTACTTTGAGTTCGAATCATTCACTCGACTACTAAGCCTACTGGCTACTTTTATTTAGAGTTCGAGCAAGCACTCCCTCGACCATTACGCCTACGGGCTACATTACTTTGAGTTCGAATCATTCACTCGACTACTAAGCCTACATGCTACTTTTATTTCGAGTTCGATCAAGCACTCACTTGATCATTACGCCTACGGTCCACATTACTTCGAGTTCAAATCATTCACTCGATTACTAAGACTACGAACTACTTTTATTTATAGTTCGAGCAAGCATTCACTGAATTGATGGGAAAACTCAGAAAAGACGATAGGGGACTTAGAAAATTTGAAAGATTGAAGACACAAAAGTGATGAATGGTA
Source organism: Nicotiana otophora (assembly GCA_000715115.1). Classification (NCBI taxonomy): domain Eukaryota; kingdom Viridiplantae; phylum Streptophyta; class Magnoliopsida; order Solanales; family Solanaceae; genus Nicotiana; species Nicotiana otophora. The sequence goes on along the minus strand of AWOL01S0024477.1, from coordinate 36,934 downwards.
AATGGAAGGGTTATTTATAGATTGAAGCAATGACGATTCAATATCAGCGGTGGCCGACCACCATCTGACACACTTTAAATGCCTTGATAAAACTGAACCGATGGGACAACTATCACGTATGTCATGGTCGGGATCGATGTAGACGTCAGCATATATCTGATCGAGCTGTTGGGAAATTATATCATTTCTCACCACATCCTTTTCCGAGAAACGAGGGGACTATCTATGTACGGTCAAAACCGATTAAGTCAGTCAGATAAACTGATCGAGGTGATAATACTTCGATCAAAGGGTATCTGCGTGACGACAGGTCAAGGCCCGAAGTAAGGGCATCGAGCTTGAAGCCCTAAGACCAATCAACGATAGGCTCGGTATCATTATCGAGCTCATATCCAAATCGAACTACGAGGCAAAGCGGAGATTATCGAAGATGCATAGACCGACCAACACTCACCCCGAATATCAAGACTCCGAGTCAGAGTCGAGCTCGAACCAAGGCCGATGGCTCGATCCAATACCGAGCTCGAGCCGGTATCGAGCGCACAGACAAGAGCCGTTGCAACTGCATTAGGGGAGAGAATCTTGGCACGAATCGAGGAAAAGACGATTAATCATGGGTTTTTCCACTATATATTTTTTATATAAATAAAGTAGGATCCTTCTACTATAAATGGGAGAATTCTTGTAAGCATAAGAGGAGATTGTGAAAAAGACAACTTCAGAGACATTAACACTTTTGGGCTCATTTACTTTGCCTTGTTCATTGACATTTCTTTTTTTTGTGCCTTATATTTCATTCCATCTGTCAAAAAATATATATTTCTATTTCACTCTGTAAATTTGTACTAAATTATATTACGTATCCTTAGAACCATATACAAATTTAACTCTATCTAATTTTTTGGATAAACAGTTAGTTAGCTCATATGGACAAAAGTTAAATTAAGACAGCTATTACTCAACTTGGATGTCCAAACATTGAACAAGATTTACGTCTTCAAAACATAAGATCACGGTTTTTACTAGGAGTCCTTAATAAGTGACAAGTTTTGAGGTTTTAATTTTCATTCTTCGTTCCCTCAGCCAAAACTTATCGTACCGGGCTTGTTTAATGCGATTTACATATTCTGTATAATTTGTGAGATATTACACTATAAGCAGGTTATCCAATGTACCCGAAAAATTGCGGCCACTAATTTCCCTGGAAATTTTCCCCCCAAAAAAAAACATTTTTATTTTTCTTGAGAATACTTTTTTCTATTATGTAATTTATTTAATTTGTATTAGAGTTTCTCATAGTGTCATGTGAGAATTTTTATACCTTCAGGTCGCTTTATTTGCTGTAGCAAATAATTTATTTATTTTCATGATCACAAATTTTACAGTTTAAGAAAAATTAGTGTTAAAAATTCTTTATATTATCAGTGTGTATATATAACTTAAAAACTCTTAAAATATATTATAGTGATATATCAGCTTAATTCCAACATATTCTAGTGAAAGATCAACTGAATTTCTAACATATTCAAAATAATATTCAAATAATTCGTCACTTAACAAAAGAAATTGTCCGCCAGCCCGGATTCTTCGCGGCTTTTGTTTCAGACATATTTTCTTCTGCGCAGTGCCAAAAAAGTCACTGTTCACCCCCCCACCCAATATTTCTACTTAATTTTAATAGCCCCCCATTACTTTGTTAAAATTACTTTCCACCCCATTACTTTCTCTTTTTTTCCCCGTAGTTTCTTCAAATGTGTCCCTCTGATTTTACGCCGAATGGCAGCTGGAACCGCTCTTTGCTCCCATTATATTACACCACATGCTCTTCTTTCCTCTCTTCTTCTTTTTCTTCTCTTCGTTTTACTTAACATTACTCTCCTCCTCCTTTAACTATAAGCTCTTAGCTCTACTTTCTGAGTCTTCTTCTAGTTTTAAGTTTTGCATGCTTTTCTCTTCTTTTTAGTCTTTTTTTCAAGAACCCTTTTGTCCTTCTAGTCAAAAGAACAAGAAGCAAAAAAGAAGATCCTACTTATATATATACAGAGATAAATCCAAAAGACTTTGATATTTTAAAACCCCCTTTTCTCTTTTTTTTCTTATAGCTTGATCCGTAATGAGTTCTTCTTTATCTTCATCTAATGGTTAATGATAAGTTTGAGGTAATAACAAAATAGTCTAAGTCGGTTTTGGTTTTTTTTTGGTTTCTTGGTTTTGAAGGACCTTTTAAGTTTTATTTAATGTCTTCAATGGCTCCAGACAACAACTGGTTATCATTTTCTTTATCTTCTATGGAAATGTTGAGCTCTTCAGCTTCTCAATCTAATTCTATGCTTCAATCCAACATGAAACTTGCACCAACTTTTGATGGTTCCTCTTCTGCTGACTCTCATCATTACTATTTTGCTGATAACTTCTTTCCCCATGGTAAGTTTGCATTTTTATCCGTTCTTTTTCATTTTTGTTCCAAAATAGTAGTGATATCTGAAACCGTCTCTCTAACCAAGGCAGATGTATGATCTATGTATGATCTGCATACACACTACTCTTTTCAAACACCACTTTTGGGATTATATTGGGTTGTCGTTCTTCAAAAATAATCGAGCACTATACAATGATATGTTGAGCTAAAACGACGAATCCAGATTAGTCGAGCCAGTAAATTTCGAAACACATAATACTGGAGTCCAAAAATAAGAAAAACTTTATACAATAAATGTGAAAATGCAAGTATAGATTTTGATTAAGTCCTCCACTAAACAACCATTTTGTTGTAGAGCAAAATAAAAGTTAAAAGATAAAGTCAAACAAAATGCAACCGTGTGTATGTGCTAGCTGTTTCGGTTACTGCTAAATCATTTTTCATTCATTTAACAGAAAGATTTTTATTTTCTTCAAAAACTTATTTCTAGCTCAGCAATGACATATCTCTATAGGTACAAAGTTTTGGATTTTCTTTAGCAACAAAACAAACTTTTAACTTGGCCACTAAGTTTGCTGTTTTTTTTTGTTTGTCACCATATTTTTGCAGGTTGGTCTAATCCAAAATCTCAAGTGATGTATACAGAAGGTGAAAAAGAAGTTCTAGGACTGAATATCAATGGTAATGACTCATCAATTTTTCAAAACTTTTTGGACACACAAATCCATCAACAACCACCACCAAAACTTGAAGATTTCTTAGGTGGTGATTCATCATCTTTGACTCAAGATTCATCATCTTTGACTCATCACATCTACGAACAACAGCAAAATAATGGCTCTGCTGTTTATAATCAAGATTTCAAAAATTTAGCTCATGGGTTTCATCATCAAACTACTGCTGCTGCTGCTTTTTCAAATAACTCGGGTTCTGAAGTCGATAACTCAGCTGGAACTGAGTTTGTTAGTGAGTCATGTAACGAGTTGACTTATTCGCAGTGTCCTCCAGCTCTTTCTACTGGTGCTTTGTCTTTGGCTGTTAATACTACTAATACTACTCAGTGCTTGGAAAAAGAAAAAGCCATTGTTGCTGTTGTTGATTCACAGAGTTGTAAGAAAATTACTGATACTTTTGGTCAAAGAACTTCCATTTACAGAGGTGTAACAAGGTAAACAGAAATTATTTCTATCAGTTTTTTGCAAATGGGTGTTTGAGATTTTAATAGATTAAGTAAAAAAATAAGTGGGGTTTAATTTTCTTGAAATTATTCACAGAGGTGTAACAAGGTAAAAATATCATTTTTTTCAGTTCAAATCAGTTTTTATCAAAAGGGTGTGTGAGATTTTAATAGAGTAGATGAAATAAATATGTGGGGTTTAATTTTCTTGAATTTTTTACGAAGGTGTTGCTAGTTAAAATATTAGTATTTTTTTGGGTACAAATCAGTTTTTAGCAAAAGGGTGTGTGAGATTTTAGTAGCTTAGATGGAAAAAATAAGTGGGGTTTAATTTTCTTTAGTTTTTTTTGCAGACATAGATGGACAGGAAGATATGAAGCGCATCTTTGGGATAACAGCTGTAGAAGAGAGGGCCAAGCTAGAAAAGGGCGTCAAGGTACAAATTTTATTATTTCTTTTTAACATTTTTACTGTAGTAAACTAAGGTAATACGTATGTGATAGGGTAATAATAAGATTGATTTGTATGAAAAGAAAGTTGCATGCAATTAATGGGGTTCAGGTTAGAGGGGAGATTCAGATAATTTTCATCAGAAGGGGTATTTTCTTGCTTTCAAATCAATAAGCTTTTAGGATGATTGATTGAGTGATGTAATGCACAAAGGTTACAGTTTTCTGTACTTTTAGTGATAGTATTGTGTACTCACTGTAACAATTTTTTCTGCTGCTACTCTGTGTAGTATTAGTACTGGTGCCTGATTCTGCAGCAGCATTGTTGTGGTAGTAGGGAGTATTTTTCTTAGCTTTCATTATTCTTTCAATTGATTTGATCAGATAGGCCGTCATTTTGTTCTTGTTTTTGGTGTTTTGTCTTTGTTGTATTCTGCATAATGTTCTGATATTCATTTCATGCTTTGATGTTTATTGTACACCACTATAACTTAAGGTACTATCTTTTACCAGTATAAATTAATGTGGAAAGAATTGGAAAGAGTTTAATATAGAGCTTAAGACTTTTTACACTATCGTGTCGCCTTACTGACAATTATAGGTAATCATCCATAGTAATTGAGTCTTGTAAAAAAATAAGACAGTTTACTTGCTATAGCCTCTATCTAGCCCCAAAGGCTTTGTTTAGTTGTAAGAAGAGTAGGTTTATCTAGTTCTAAGGATAGAGGACGGACCATATTCATCTAGGTTCAAACCATGCACCCATTGACCTTTGTAGATTTCTCTTGCAGAAATGCAAGGTCAGGCGGTGTACAATAGACATTTGTGGTCCGGCCCTTCTCCGGATTCCGCGTATAGCGGGAGCTTAGTGCACCGGGCATATATTTTTGTACACTGATAATGCAATATTATTCCAACTGTATCAATAAGTTAAATCCATCTGGAAAGACCAGAGTCTTCAAGATTTTGTCCAGAAGTTATTCTGCTTTGTTATCCATAGATTTTTGCCTGGTTTGCAGCATTTAAAATGACCAGACCTTCTCCTCTTTTCCCTTTCCACCCTGAAGAGTACACATACCTCAGCTAGTCTATACACTAGCTAGTTTCTGGCACTCTGAAAGTTTCACAGATTTGCTTTTAACTTTTGCTTTTTTCCCCTTTCATTTCATGGGCCAGTCCCTCTCATTTAGTTTGACCAAAGGATGTCCATTTCATTCCCCACTTGAAATTTTAATTGAACTGTCCACCAAATTCTTTATACACAATTCTTTAATGTAGTATATACTTTAGCCAACTTTTGACCTTAGTAAGTTAAAAATAATAGATTTGACAGCTCAAAGAATTGTTTATCTTTATAGAACTTCAACATAAATCTGTCTTTTGACTCGTTCACATTATTGTAATTGTAATGAAATCTTATTAACTTTTAATTTATAAGTCCATGATATGTAAAAGCATACTGAGAACAAAAACATGTTTTACTTTTTCCTGGTCTGGGCAAGACATAAGTCACCATCTTGCCAACCTACAAAAAGGATGTACCAAATGTGTCAAAGCTTAAGCATGCCATTTGCTTTTCTGTTTTGTTTATCTTTTTCTTTTTCCCTTTATATTCTTTTATGGTAAAATCTTGACTTCTTGTTAGCTCATTTCTAATGTTTAACTCATTTTTTCATGAAATTGCGGGGATCGCTTTCTTGTATGGAATGGCACAATTCGATTTTCAGTTTACTTGGGTAAGTTTTTTCTATTCTTACCAGTCTCATAAATACCCATATTTTTCAAAGTGGATCAAAAAGTTAAGATTTTTATGTTGGAAAATTTTGCAATGAATATAGGTGGATACGATAAGGAAGAAAAAGCAGCAAGGGCATATGACTTGGCAGCTCTAAAATATTGGGGTCCCACAGCTACAACCAACTTCCCTGTAATATATACTTTTGTCAATTTTGCCTGTTGTTATTGGCTTTTCATTTATTGCATGGAAAGCTACGTAAGAATGAAAACAACCCGAATCTAAACTTAGACATACTTTCTTTTCAGGTTTCCAATTATACCAAAGAACTGGAGGAAATGAAACACATGACCAAGCAAGAATTCATTGCCTCCCTAAGAAGGTTTGCCTACTCTATTTCCATTTCTATGGTTAATAATGCCTTTTGTCATTTTTCTATCAATTATATTCATGGGAATTTCGTTCCAAAATATCAGGAAAAGTAGTGGTTTCTCTAGGGGAGCTTCGATATACCGAGGTGTGACAAGGTACGAATTTTGTTGCAACTCGCAAGCAATTATCTTTATAACTTAATTGTCATATACCGAACTCAATAATAATGTCCTAAATGATTTAAGATGTGTATTTCTTTTGTTCCAATTTTGTGAACCGCCACTGACTTCTGATGAACCCTTGCAGGCATCATCAACAAGGCCGTTGGCAAGCAAGAATTGGCCGCGTTGCAGGGAACAAGGATCTCTACCTAGGGACATTTGGTAAGCATTATTTTCTAGATTCAAATTGGACTAAGAAATGAATGAATTAACCATGTTTTAATAATCCAAATTCGTATTAATTTGTCAACAGCTACTGAGGAGGAAGCAGCAGAAGCGTATGACATAGCAGCAATAAAGTTCAGGGGAGTGAATGCAGTGACGAATTTCGAGATGAATCGATATGATGTCGAGGCTATCATGAAAAGCTCCCTTCCTGTTGGGGGTACAGCGAAGCGTTTGAAGCTCTCTCTTGAAGCGGAACAAAAATCATTGACAAGCAATAACCAGCAGCAGACGGCTCAAAGCAGCAGCAGCAACAACAGTAACATCAATTTCGGGGCAATACCACCGATCTCTGCAATCCCATGCGGACTGCCATTTGACACAACCGCTCCTTTCTATCATCACAACTTCTTCCACCACCTTCAGTCTGGAAATGCAGGTGCGTCCGATACTTCAGGTGCTGTGTCTACAATGGCAGCTACAATGCCTTTACTGCCCTCAGGCGCCGATTTCTTCATATGGCCTCACCAGTCCTATTGACCTAAACCACGATAGCTATAGTTAGCTAGTTTGACTTAGCTAATCCGACTCTGCTAATATTAACCTCGTCGTTGTGGTTAATCGTTTAATATTTCATGCTGACCCTTTATCTTCTGACCCGCGAAAGAATTAGCGTAGTGTTTAACCGTTATGGGCCAGGTTCAAATGTTGTAAAGTACCTTCACTTTTTCAATGGCTTATTAAGTAGTAGGTGCATGTTTACAGGTACTTAGGGAGCACTCATTGTGGAAAATTTTTGTTTTTTTTCCTAGTTTCCTCATCTTTTTGAGTTGCTCCCAAGTACCATATGAACTTGGTGAACGTTTTGCTGGTCGAATTGACATACAAAAAAAAAAGAAAATGATATAAAACTCGTTATATTTTGCAGTTAAGTCTCTGTGTTTTTTGTACATCTGAGCTTCTAAACCTTAACCACGCTTTAATTTTTATCCATTTTCTTGGCATTTACTAATCAAGATTAATTGCTTGTATGGTCATTATGATGAGTTTATGATAGGCTGTGTGAATTATTGAATTGCAATGGTAGTAAAGAATCCTAAAAAAGAAAAACATGTATTTGTTTTTATGTGGAATGGCTTGGCCACTTAAACTTGTCGGGTTTTTAAAAGTCGATTCATGAACTTTCTATTTTTCCATTTGAATAGTCGAACTCATCATTTCGTTTGTCGGGTTTTTAAAAGTCTATTCATGAACTTTCTATTTTTTCATTTGAATAGTCGAACTCATCATTTCGTAACTAATAAACTCATCTGACAAGAGACCATGCGCGTGTATTACGCATATACATACGAGTCAATTGTGTCAACAAATGACCAATCTTACACGTCAAGGGCGCAAAAATGCTTACCCTATTGCCCTCTTTCATTCCATAGGGCGCAAAAATGCTTACCCTATTGCCCTCTTTCATTCCATAGGCCGATCCCTCATTTTAACCTCACTCTCACCAAACCCTCTCTTGTTCATTTCATATTTTTGATGATCGGAGAAGGTGAAAAGAATCTGGAAAGTGAGGGGATCATATGTAAGGCCCATATGCCATCATAGTAGGCACTCAATATGCCATCATATGTAAGGCCCTTCTCGCCATCGATGAACTCTCCAGAAGTTCGGAAAAGCTCATCGAGAATGGTACTGAGCTCATCGTTGAATTTGACCCTAGGTTTTACAGAAATCACCAAAGTTGCCATTTTCTCGCGGTTAAGACCCCCATCGCCATTTGCATCAAAATTCTAGAAGATTCTTTTCTTCTTCTCCGATCGCTGAATTCCAGAATCTTCTAGATTCTTTACACCTTCTCCAATATTCAAAAAGGACTACTTTATGGTGGTGGATATGGCGTGAGGTCAGCCGGGCTGGATGAACTTCCAAAATCGATCATAATCACTCACCCATTCTTTTGTTTTCGTTTATTATCTGTTATTCTTATTCTGATCGAGCTTCGTTTGGTCCAAGTGATGCAAAACTTAGCTTCAACTTCACAATGACAAAATATACAAGTTTCCATAATTTTGACGGTCTGAAAAAACAAAATTAAAAATGGAGCTTCAGATTTTACAAGGAGGAATGGAGCTTTAGATTTTAAAAAATGGAGGAAGAGGGTATTTTAGAAGGAATGAATAAGAAGACACTTAAATACAACCCATTTTGTACTTTTGGACGTTGTAAAGGAGGCTTTCACGCTCCTGTGCGTCGTGTTCCTCACGCGGCCTGCTGATTAGGACCGACTGAATGCCACATGACTATGGTCAATGATCAAATGTGTTTATTAGTTACGGGAAAAATAAGTTCGAGTGTTCAAATGGAAAAGTTAAAAGTTTATGTATCGGATTTTAAAACTCCGTCAATTTTAAGTGGTTAGGAAGTCATTCCACCTTATTTTTAAGTTATGAAAATTTTTCTACTAAAGGAGAAATCTACAAAAAAGCATTTTTGTGATGATGAGTTGTTTGTGGTGTCGAAAGTTCCAACGTGATTCAAGATTATGGAGTAAAAATAATTGTGGTATTTGGCAAAAATAAAAAAGTATTTTTAGGCATGAAAAATATAAAAATAAGCCAAGGTATTACCAACTTATGGTTTTTAGCTTTTAGCTTATAAGTTATTTTTTAAAAGTTAATTCAAACACCCTAATATCTTAGCCATTTTGGTAAATTTAGGAACTTTTTTTTTCCTAAAATGCCTTTGTTAGATGAGAAAGGTAAAAAGATAGTAGTGAAATGGCATCAGCAAGAGTTAAGAATCCTGATAGAGAACGAGTTTAAGTTTGACCTATAAATGCGAGCCCTCTTTTATTCTATAATCACTCACCCATATTTTTGTTTTCGTTTCTTATTTATTATTCTTGTTCTGATCGAGCTGACAAGGTGGGTTGCTCTGATGGTAAGCGCCCTCCACTTCCAACCAAGAGGTTGTGAGTTCGAGTCACCCCAAGAGCAAGGTGGGGAGTTCTTGGAGGGAAGGATGCCGAGGGTCATTTGGAAACAGCCTCTCTACCCCAGGGTAGGGGTAAGGTCTGCGTACACACTACCCTCCCCAGACCCCACTAGTGGGATTATACTGGGTTGTTGTTGTT
>AWOL01S0024477.1:6804-21582 GCA_000715115.1 Nicotiana otophora | reverse complement strand
GGGGGGGGGGGGGGGGGGGGGTAGGTGGAGATAAAACTAAAAGGGGTAAAAATAGATTTTTTGGAATATTTAACCTTAAAAAAAGAAAATCGAAAGTCAAAATGGCACATGTCACTTTTTCATTCGATCAATTGTCACATCATCCGAAAGTGAATAATACGCACTTAATTATTTACACAGGGTAAAGAAGATGTGTTTAATAGGTACACTTGAAATTAAATTTGAGTGTTCAATAGGTACTAGCCATAGTTAAAGTATCAAAATAGAAATTGGAGCCAAGTTTAAGGGGCCATATAGGTATTTGGCCTATTTGAAAATTGTGCACATAAAGGTAAGGCATCGTAACCAATATTTTGTTAGGAGTCATGTTATATATAATGTATTTTTTGAAAACCAATTTTAAGTGTTTTCATTAGTTGTAACAAGTGGTATTGTGCTTGCAAGATTACAATAAGTGTGGGGTTAAAACGGCCTAAAGATACTCTTAACATGGTGTAATATTATCCGCTTTGTCAAACTCACAATGTTTTTCCAAAAAGGCTTCACACCATTAAGAGTATCCAACTCCTTATAAGTATCTTATTTTTCTTTTTTACTTTCCATGTAGGACTTTGTTCACATACTTTCAATAATCTCCCGATTGAACTAAGTTTCACATGACACATTACCGTTTATGGGCTAATTTGGAGATTAACTGGGTGTCACCTATATGACCCGAATATTTACGGTCGCCGAAGTCCAAGGAGATGGTGTGTATGTGTCTTTGAAACTATGAGTAAATGTAGTGAACCGGCCTAGACGGGCCAAGTCACTAAGTCGGGCCCTACGCCATCATTTTGCCATCTCCATACTCGTCTCGTCAAAGTATTGGCTCTGAAACCAGTTGTTAGGATAAAATGCCTCAAAGATACTCTTAATATTATGTGATATTGTCCGCTTTAGGCCAAGCCTGCACGGTGTTCCCCAAAAGGCCTCACACCATTAAGAGTATCCAACTCTTTATAAGTAACATATATTTTTTTTTTGCTTTCCATGTGGGACTTTGTTCACATACTTCCAACAATAAACACCCTACAAAGTAAGAAGAATTAAATAAAAATAAGAACAAAATGCCTTCTATTAAGAAATGTAGCTCAAAGTAACAATATAAAATAAGAAGATAAATAGAATAAGAGAAGAAAACATAATTTTCTTATTTCATCAATTGTTCAAGTGTATCCCATCTCACATTTCATTCCTTTATTTCTACTATTACATATGAATGTTACAAAATGATTGTCTTAAACATGACATTAACAATTGAAATTATGGGAGAAGATCATGGGGAGGGGTTATAGAGGTGTGAGAGTTACAATCATAATAGTGATGAGTAGTGGGAGGTTATTTACATCAAGGATGAAAGTAGTGGGAGTAGTGGACATCCACAATTACTATAGGTTTTATAACACTCCCCATTGGATGTCTAAAAATAGATAATATGCCTCGTTAAAATCTTACTAAGAAAAACCTTATGGAAAAAAATTTTAGTGAAGGAAAAAGAGTACACATATCTGTAATACGCTTTATTTGCCATCTCGTTAAAAAAATCTTATCAGGAAAATCCGGTGGGACAAAACCTAGGATAAGGAAAACACAGTACATCGCATATCTTACTCCCCCTCATGAAAACATCACTTTATTTCTCGAAGACGGCGCATTCCAATCTTCTGTTTCAACTTCTCAAATGTTGAAGTTAGTAATGCCTTAGTAAACAGATCATCCAATTTTTCACATGAACGAATCTGTTGAACATTAATTTCACCGATTTGTTGAAGATCATGCGTGAAAAAGAATTTTGGTGAAATATGCTTTGTTCTGTCTCCTTTGATGTATCCTCCTTTCAGTTGAGCAATGCAAGCAACATTGTCTTTATATAGTATACTTAGATTATCTTTTTTCATTAGAAAACCACACATTTCCTGAATATGTTGAGTCATTGATCTCAACCAAATACATTCCTGACTAGCTTCATGAATGACTATTATCTCAGCATGATTTGAAGATGTGGAAGCTATTGTTTGTTTCATTGAACACCATGATATAACTGTACCTCCATATGTAAAAAAAATAGCCCGTTTGAGATCGAGCTTTATGGGGATCAGGCAAATAACCTGCATTGGCATAGCCAATCACTTCTGACTTGAATTCATTAGAATATAACAATCCCATATCTAGAGTTCCCGAAGATATCTAAATATATGCTTAACACCATTCCAATATCTTCTTGTTGGGGAGAAACTGAATCTTGCTAATAAACTTACTGCAAAGGCAATATCTGGTCAGGTATTGTTAGCAAGATACATTAGTGCCCCAATTACACTAAGATATGGAGTTTCATCACCAACGAGCTCTTCGTCATTTTCTTGAGATCGAAATGGATCTTTATTTATGCCAAACAATCTCACAACCATTGGGGTACTCAATGAATGTGCATTATATATGTAAAATCACTATAAAACCTTTTCGGTGTATGTTGATTGATGGACAAAAATTTTAATTTGTTACATGCTCAATTTCATTTCAAGCTCTTTCTTCAAACACTCTACAACCTTTGGAAGTTATTTAGAAGTTCCAATGATATTCAAGTTATCAACATACACATCTATGATGACAAATTCAGATCGAGACCTCTTAATAAAGACACAAGGGCAAATAAGGTCATTTTTGTACCCTTTCTTTAACAAATACTCGCTTAGGCAATTGTACCACATTCTCCCTGATTTCTTCAATCCCTATAAGGATTTATTAAGCTTTATTGAACAAGTTTCCCTTGAACTTTTATGTGTTTCAGGAACTTTAAATCCTTCAGGGATTTTCATAAAACTTTCTTTGTCCAATGAGCCATATAAGTAGGTTGTGACAATATTCATCAACCGCATATCAAGCTTTCCATGGACTTCTAGATTTATTAGATACCTGAAGGTAATTGCATCTACCACGGGAGAATATTTCTCCATATAACCAATGTCAGGCCTTTGCAAAAACCCTTGTGCCACAAGTAGTGCTATATATCTTACGACTTCACCTTTCTTATTTCTTTTTCGCACAAAAACCCATTTGTACCCCACTGTCTTGACACCTTTAGGCGTTCGGACTATTGGTCTGAAAACTTCACGTTTTTCGAGTGAAGCCAATTCCGCTTGAATTGTGTTTTTTTTCATTTTGGCCAATCATTTCTCTGTCTACATTCATCAACAGATTTTGGCTCAAGATCCTCATCTTGTTGCATTACTTCAATTGCAACATTATATGCAAAATCTTTGTCAACAACAACGTTATTTTGGTTCCACCTTTTTCCCATAGAGACATAACTTATTGAGATCTCTTGATTTTCATGATTTCCAGGTACTAGAACCTCCTGTGAGGTCTTATCAATTGTTATGTCTTTATTCTCCTCTTGAGAAATTACCTCCACGTTATGATCAAATGATCAACTTGATCATATGCTCCTTTCCCTTTTCAGGGATTTTTATCCTTGGAACCGATTGATCTACTACGTTTAAGGTGTATCCTAGACTCATTTGCATTATCATACTGTCCAGATGGGACATCAACTCGAAGTGGAGCATTTGTAGCTGGAATATGCGATTTAGTAACCCGTGGAAGGTTAGTAAATGCATATGGCAATTGATTTGCAACATTTTACATATAAATGATCTTTTGAACTTCTTGTTCACATTGATTTGTACGAGGATCCAAACGATATAGAGATAATATATTCCAATCTATCTCTTTTTTTAGCTGTTTATTTTCTCCCCCTAATGTTGGGAAAACTGATTTATCAAAATGACAATTAACAAATCTTGCTGTAAATAAATATTTTGTCATAGACTCCAGATATTTAATAATAGAAGGAGATTCATAATCAACATATACTCCCAACCTTCTTTGGGGACCCATCTTTGTGCGTTGTGGTGGAGCAATTGCACATATACCGCACATCCAAATATTTTTAGATGGGAAATATTTGGCTCCTGATTAAAAGCCAACTGTAATGGCGAGACTTCATGATAACTGGTTGGCCTTATGCGCACAAGTGATGCTACATGCAAAATAGCATGTCCCCACACTGAAAGGGGAAGTTTTGTCCTCATTAGCAATGGTCTAGCTATTAATTGGAGGCGTTTAATCAAGATTCTGCTAGACTATTTTGAGTATGATCATGAGCAACCGGATGCTCAACTTTTATTCTAGTATCCATACAATAATCAGTAAAGGCTTGAGATATAAATTCACCAGCATTATCAAGACGAATTGTCTTAATTGCATAATCTGGAAATTGTGCTCTTAACCTTATTATTTGGGCCAACAATCTTGCAAATACCATATTGCGAGTTGACAATAAGCACACATGTGACCATCTTATAGATGCGTCTATCAAGGCCATAAAATACTTGAATAGTCCACATGGAGGATGTACATGCCCACATATATCACCTTGTATACGTTCCAGAAATGTAGGGTTTTCAATCCCAACTTTAGTTGCTGATGGTTTAGTAACCAATTTTCCTTGAGAAAAAGCAACACAAGAGAATTCCTTAAATGGAAGAATCTTCTTGTTCTTCAATGTGTGCTCATTTGAATTCTCTATTATTCTACGCATCATGTTAGAACCTGGATGGCCCAACTGGTCATGTCAAATGATAAAATCATTAGAAGTAGTAAACCTTTTGTTTACTATGGCATGTAATTCAACCACACAAACATTTGTGTGGTACAACCCAGAAGAAAATGCAGGTAATTTTTCGTGCACACATTGTTTTTTCCGCTTTTATTGTAGTAATATAAATGTATTCAACCTTTCTTTCGTTAGATGTCTCAACATGGTAGCCATTTTGGCGAATAACTTTGAAACTCAATAAGTTTCTTTGAGACTTACTACAATATAATGCATTATTAATAGTTAATATCGTTCCTCCAGGTAGTAATAAGACCGCTCTTCTAGAGCCCTCAATTAACTTTGTACTACCAGATATTGTATTAACATAGGACTTTTTCATAACCAAATAAGAGAAAAATTTTATTTCTCTTAATATTGTGTGAGTTGTAGCACTATCCAAAAGGCATAAATGTTCATTACTCATCTTGGATCCAATTGAAGACTGAGAAATTTTATTTTCTTCATAAAAAAATAAAATTACACCATGAGAAATACAGAAAAACTAACAACACCAACAACAAAATCAGACAACTTAAGTACTACTTGAAAATAAAAATAACTTAAGAACGAGAAAAAAAAAATACTGAAAATAAAAATAACAACATAATTGCATTCCCGAATAAAATAATCAAACTTTAGTTTTGATCTCCAAACAAATGTTCAAATTCCAAATGAGTAAGATTATTGAGACTTTCAAAATCAACATCATTCAAAGCAAGATTTGCCTCGGCATTGTCATTATTTTTGTTTGAAGGCCCTGCCTCAAAATAATTTTTAAAGGTCAAGTGATACTCCCCTGGGGCATTAGGAGAAAATGCTCCAATATTATTTGCCTTTCTTTTGATGAAGTTTTGATAAAGCCTGGCAAAATGCTCAGGTGCACGACATTCAATTTTCCAATGAACTTTCATGTCACAGCAATGACAGTTACCGCTTTTGCCTCTTGAAGGATTGTTTTGAGAACCGATATTGTTCTCTCGTTTGCCATGACCACCACGATGACGATTATTATATCGTCTCTTGCCATTGCCATGCCCACGTACATTCATATGTCCATGATAATTATTCTGTCTTTTTTCAGACTTATCACATCTCGCTACCATATTCGCTTCAGGAAGCGGAGCTGACACTGTGGGACGGGTTTCATGATTTTTCAGCAAAAGGGTATTATGTTGCTCAGCCCCTAGAAGGCATGAGATCAATCCAGAATACATTTTAAAACCTTTTTCACAGTATTGCTGTTGTAATACCATATTTGTGGCATGAAAAGTCATAAAAGTCTTTTCCAACAAATCCTTATCATTCATAATATCCCCATTTCAATTGGGAAGTTATTCGAAATACAACAGAGTTATACATACTTACGGTCTTAAAATATTGCAACCGTAAGTCCATCCACTCATATCGAACCTTTGGCAATATCGTAGCCTTAAGGTGATCATACCGTTCCTTCAGGCCAGTCTATAATTCAAGTGGATTTTTCACTGTCAAATATTCAACCTTCAAACCTTCATCCAAATGATGACGAAGGAAAATCATGGCATTCACTTTGTCCTGGCTTGATGCTTCATTACCCTGAGCAATGGTGTCACCAAGGCCTTTAGCGGCTAAGTGAATCTAAGCATCGAGAACCCATGATAGGTAATTCTTTCTAGAAATGTCAAGGGCCACAAACTCAAGTTTTGACAAATTTGACATAGTAAAAATTATCAAAGAAGATAAATGTCATGACCCAAAATCCATTAAGGTCGTGATGGCGCCGGACACCACTGTCAGGCAAGCCAACCATAACTCGAATAACTTAATTACTCATTTTTAGTATTTTTGAAATAAAACTTTCTTCAATGAAATAGTAAAGATAAAACTCATAGAGTAAATGATAAATATTTTTAGCAACTACATTTTTAAACAATTCACAACCATTCCCAAAATTCGGTGTCACAAGTGCATGAGTATTTACTAGGAAATTTAAAATAAACTACAGCATCTGTCCAGAATACAAATTAGACAGGAAAATATAATAACTCTAAAGGCGACTTTGCTAGCTGCTGATCGTAATATAGAATGCAGCTCACCTATGTCCCCACAATTATTAACCACACCTCTGCGCCAACAAGGCCGCTATACATATATGTACATGCACAATAAAATATGCAGCAAGTGCAGTATGAGTACGAAAACAACGTGTACCCAGTAAGTATCAAGCCTAATCTCGAAGTGGTAGAGACGAGATGGTCGACCTTGATACTCACTAAGAATCAATAACAATAAGTAACTTAAAAGCAGGAATATTTTTATCAACATGATTCACAGAGTTAACAATAAGTTTTTTTGAACCAGCAGAAATAATTAAATTCCTTCAAATGCAATAATTCTCAATATATTAATTAAATTCTTTCAATTCAAATAATTTCCAGTTTATCAATTAAACTCATTTACAGGAATAACAATTAATTTCTTAACAAGCAGAGATAAATAAATTCTTTAAATCCCAATAATTTCCAATTTATCAATTAGCTTCACAAGCTACAATAAATTATTAAAGTATCGTGTAATTATTATTATTAGGCACGATTTCTGCCGAGGACGTACGACCCGATCCAGAGTATCGTGTACACTGCCGAGGGATATGCAGCACGATCCATAGATGCATCTATCCTGCTGAGGCGTTCGGCCCGCTCCACAAGAAAGGAGGACATTTTCTTATGTACCTCCGGAATGAGAGTATGTTTATTATAAGATAAATTCGAGAGGATGAACAATTTTCTTTTAACAATTAATTAATTTAAACAGATTTAAGCATATGAGATTTTCATCTTTTACTATCTCTCACTAATAATTTATGATATATATCACATAATGTAACTAAATAACGGATACAATTTACACAAGTAAATCATACTTTGAGTCCTAAACTACCCGGACTTTAGCATTAATACTTGCTACGCACGGATTCTCGTCACCTCGTGCGTACGTAACCCCCACAATTAGCAACAATTATTAATTTAATTACCTATGGGGTAATTTTTCCCTCACAAGATTAGACAAGAGACTTACCTTGTCTCAATGCCCACTTCTGATCACTATGTCGTGTAAAAATCTCAATTCGGTGCCGAAAATCCGAAACTATCCAAAAGTTATATGAAATAAATAATACATATTAAATAATTCAAAATTTATCTATTAAATAAATTACCCTATCCAAAAATGATAAAATTCCTAAAATTTATCCCGGGCCCACATGCCCGAATTTCGAAAATTTTCGGAGGAAATCGTTACCCATAATCTCAAGAACTCAAATATACCATTTCCATCCAATCCCATAGTAATTTTCGTGGTTAAAATCCAAAAATACCAATTTCTAGGTTTTTCTTCAAAACCCCACTAATATTCATGAATTTTCACGCCGAAATTTATATATAAACCAAGTATTTAACTTGCAATAGGTAGGAATCACTTACCTTCACATAAATAATAAAAATGGAGCTCCCAAATCGCTCCTAGGTCGACTCCCATGGAGGAAATGAGATGAAATAAGCCAAACTCATTTTTTCAAACTTATACACTGCCCAGACGACCCTTCATCGCGTTCACGAGACCCCCATCGCGTTCGCGATGAACAAAATTCTCAGAAACCATTTTCAAACTCCTCTCCGATAGCCTCTAGTATAATACAACAACAACAACAACCCAATATAATCCCACTAGTGGGGTCTGGGGAGGGTAGTGTGTACGCAGACCTTACCCCTACCCTGGGGTAGAGAGGCTGTTTCCAAATGACCCTCGGCATCCTTCCCTCCAAGAACTCCCCACCTTGCTCTTGGGGTGACTCGAACTCACAACCTCTTGGTTGGAAGTGGAGGGTGCTTACCATCAGAGCAACCCACCTTGTATAATGGATAGCCTCTAGTATAATGTTTATAATATTTTGTACAAAACTCCAAATTATAAATGGTTTGACTTTCTGGATACTAGACATCAAGAGCTATAACTTTCATATGTTGATCATCTCCCAATTCCTTATAGATTTTGAGATATAATCTATCAAAGTCAGCCTTATGAAATATAAATTTCTTTATTTTCCTGGATAGCCTGTAGTATACCAGCCATAACATTTTGTACACAAATCTAAATTCTCAATGGTTAACCTTTCTAAAAACTAGACACAACGAGCTACAATTTTTATTTTTGGATCATCTCTAAATTCCTTATAGATTGTGAGATATGAGCCTCCGAAATCAGACCTGCGGAACAGAAATTTGCTTCTTCGCGAACCCGAAGAACAAAATCCCAGAAGCCAAATCCTTCTTCGCGAACGCGAGAGGATCCTCGCGAACACGAAGAACAACACCAGACACCAGCATCAGCTACTACAAAACAGCCCGAAATGATCTGAAACCACCCCGAAACACATCCGAGGCCCTCGGGACCCCGTCCAATCATACCAACCAGTCCCATAATATAACACAAACTTGCTCGAAGCCTCAAATCACATCAAACAGCATCGAAATCATGAATCTCACCCCAATGCAAGCTTAATAAACTTTAGAACTTCAAACTTCTACATTCGATTACGGAACCTATCAAATCACGTACGATTGACCTCAAATTTTGCACACATATCACATTCTACATTACGGACCTACTCCAACATCCGGAGTCGGAAGCCCCGATATCAAAAAGTCCACCTCCGGTGAAACTTCTCAAAAACTTTCAAATTTCTAGCTTTGGCCAAATGATTCCAAAATGACCTACGGACCTCCGAATCCACTTCCGGATGCACTTTCAATTCCAGTATCACCATACGGGCTATACCCATACTCGAAATTCCAAACGGACATCGATAACCTTGAAATGCACTTCAACCCAAATTTATGGAATTCTTCCAAAATGCTAACTTTCACAATAGGTGCTGAAACACTCACAGGTTATCCAAAACCCGATACGGACATACGCCCAAGTCCGAAATCATCATACGAACCTGTTAGAACCTTTAAATCCCGATTCTAATATCGTTTACTCAAAAATCCAACTTTAGTCAATTCTTCCAACTTAAAGCTTTTGAAATGAGAATTGTCTTTCCAGATTAACTCTAAACTTCCAAAATTTCAATTTCGACCACGCGTGCAAGTCATAATACTTGAAGTGAAGCTACTCGTGGCCTCAAACTGCTAAACGATGTGCTAGGGATCAAAACGAGCGGTCGGGTCGTTACATTCTTTCCCACTTAAACATACATAGGAATGCTCTGGGGTTGTCCGAAATTACTGTTTAATACCTCGTGCACTTACCCGTGCTGCCACAACTTAGTTGAGTACACTAGCTCGAGCCAGTCTGAAGATTCTCCCTTTTTACTTAGCCAAATAAGCCTTAGAGTCCAATTCCAACATCCGGAATTCTCTGCTAGGCATGTTCCCATCATACGAACACCGTATCAATCACTACACGATGCACCGATACATGATTGCATACCTTTGCTGAATTCAGACTATGCACTGCATAACTCACATGACTATAATAGCATCCTCTAATAACAATAGCTGAAATTCTACGAATCTGATGCTCACAATGCACCTCATGACATATATAAGTCTTGTTCCAACTCTTTCAATACCTCCACGACGGAAGAGATGTGTAGAAATTCATAACCACCAGCTGAATCAATCAAATCATAGGGTCGCCCCTCCTGACAAGGACCATTACCTCCTTCTGAACTGAATAACGATATTTGTTTTTTATTGTACCTTATATAAATCTGATTGTATTTATTTCCTGTCCAATAGTCTTGGCTCACCCAGTATAAGATGTTCGGGCAATAAGCCACCGCAGACGCTGCCAAAAGTCTCATATGGTGCCACAATGTGCCAATAAGATACAAACCCGAACGTGATACCTAAGGAAAAATGAAATATGGAAAGGATTACTCAATCCACGTAACTAATTAGACAACCGAAAAGGTGTCATGAACCTTTCTCAGAAAATGGGACACAAAACATACAAAATAGAATATTGGGGATTGTATTCAACATCACACTGTTACGGTATACAACCCGATCCAAACAACATACCCGTGGTGGCGTGCCACCCGATCCGCACAAAAAGAATCTATAAGAAAATACTTACCGAGCTAGAATGCTCATTACTACAAAATATCCGAATATCGAACACAAACACGCTCAGTGCATAATATCATCCCTGGAAGGACCGACAACGCCATACGCTACAAAATTCAAGCACGACTAAGGTGCGATATATGATCTTAATCTCGAGAGCCATCTGGCTTACATGGCACCATTGCTACACGGAACCTCAACACATAAGAAATTTATTAAGCCATTTCGCAACTCACACGGCACAATATAATATTACATGAAATAACTGACGATGAAACGACATCCAATGTCTGAATACTCCTCCATAGGGAGCGTTATGCTGAAATGAACACATCTGGACTGATATAGAGCCCATATTCATATTCAAATCCATCCACAGACCTCAAGCCGATTCTGATCGCATCGTACTAGGCTAATAACCTTTCAAGGATCCATAATAACCCCTTTTCCCATAACATACAAGAATAGCCATCATAACCGGAACAATACTTCCATAGTCCACAACCAAATAAATCGAGCGCCCTCCAGGCATAAATTCTCGAATCAGCAATATTACCACAATCTTCCTACTTGGTTTCAATCTTCACTCAATCAAGTGACTACATGTCACTCTTACATAATCTTTTCGTAAGACACGCTCCCACGACCTTCCACATCAGGTAACAAGTCTGCACATCCATGCTACCAGTTACACTAATGCTGTAAAGCATATCAAGAATCCACAAATCAATACACAAGGTCTCTTACACGTGATATCGACCTTAGATGATGCCGAAAACAATACCATCTTACTTTAAATATCTAAATCCTTTTCCTGCTCATCCGAGCTCATGACATCCTTGTCAACACCGAACCGAAATCTTGAATCCTCAACTTTCGAATCCCATGCTACTTAGTGCACTTAACCATGCCAATGCGCAAGAGTACAAGAATTCCATCATAACTCACGAACCACTAATAAGGTAAACACTTCATCATATAGAAACCTTCTACTTAACTTATTTCAAGAGAACCATTGCAACACTTGACCGAATTCCCATATCCGCATAATATACCGGCCTCAAGTAGTAGTCTAAACCACCATAGCTCTTTTGGGATCCCTATACACATAACATGTCATAATACTTGAATTCCTCCAAATAAAATCAATTACGGCGGCCGTCGAGCCTCTCACGTACCGCCACAAATCACATGCATAACTCAATACACTAAAGAAACTGATCATTTCCACCATCATGCCGATTCAACCATTGTTAGCTGACCCGTCTTTTCTCAATTTATTCTTAACTTGCCTTAGAAATAATAATAGCTCCATTCATTACATCATGAACTCAAACCCGTACTCATCCCGAGTGATCTTATTTCACGAGACCACGCTGTTTCAAAATCCACAAATCATCTCATACCCCCCATTGTGCGCACTTTTACATCTTCAGCTGGTACACCCATTCTAATACTCCTTTTATGAATCCGAAGTTATTTTCTTTCATTTATCAAATGCTACACCACAACCTGAAGATAACGCAGAGTACTCCAAGCTCCGTTTCATAATCTATTGCAAAAGTTCGATACTCAACCATATTACGGACTCGAGATCCTTAGACACCGCACTTTAAATTTTTGAACCCGCTAAGACCGTTATTGAGAGTCACTTATTCTAACTTGTTCCCAAACATGATCAACTCCAAGGTTCTGCTAGCACATAGACACTTTCTCAAGGAAACACCTGACTGTCTCACTTTCCCTGTGCATTACATCTACACGAAGCATAAACTCCGAGTCTTCCAAAAATCTGAATATGAATCGATAAGGCCAAATATGGAACATATTCCCTAAATTCTTTGCTCAGATTACTACTGATGTTTTCTTTCCTTAGTTGCAATGACCCACCAATACACCAATAACCAGGAATCTCACAAATAGACAACCATGCAATCCAATTATAGATGGTGCGACTCTCCCACTTAGCTTGAAGATACAATTACATAACTCTGGAACCCACAAAGATTCTTTCTTCATCGTCAACATGATCCTGCACACGCAACTTGCCAAATTTCTCGAAATCCTTCTATTAACTTTTAATAAACACTCCGAACCACTAGCCACATTTATATATTAAATCTCTTACCGGGTAGCTAGTAGAATTTTTCGCAGAAGCTTCGTCAATACCACACAACCGCTAACCTTCTCACAAGAGATAATCCACATGTGGAAATTACATGCCGACATATTCCAACGTCGCTGCACTGGGTGCAAATATTACGAAATCAGTAGATTNGAGATAACCCACCTGTGAAAATTACATGCCGACATATTCCATCGTCGCTGCACTGGTTACTGCGAAATCAGTAGATTATCCTGAGTCCGAGCTCATTCACCAGTTGCACTAGTCCGTTCACTCCTCATGAACGTCAACTAAAGGTGCGACAATACATTCTAATCCAAAGTCATGTTGTATCATTCTTCATATCAAGCAACTCCCTCCTGTTGTATCCAATCTTCCTCAATATAGCAGCTAATATTACAACTTAAGTCTATAGACCTAGTCACTGTCTATCCTAAATCCCAAATCACTTCAAACTTTCCTTAAGTCGTGTAGTTATCCTACCACGAAACTCATATGCTACCTTTCCACTTTTCTTTAAGCAACTACTCGACTTCTGTTTCTCACACTTGGCCTCCTAGGAACTTAACCACCACAAGACACCTTCCACATGTCCTTCCTCATCCTTCGCTACCCAGTTGTTGCCTTAACTAAAAATCCGTCTCTGTAGCACTTGACCCAATTGCTCGTTACCAACTTTAAACCTTTTTGATAATCATCCTTCTCGAGACATCAATACTAGGAACGCTGCTTCGATCCTAAATCACTGCACACCGCGATCTCTAACGACTGCTTCCCCTATAGCAATTCCTAACACCCCGTCGTAAAGGCGAGTTGAAGAAAACGATAACACCGGCGAACCTTAACGCATTTTACAAGGCGATGACACCACATCAAAATTGAGAACTCTACCTCACTCAAAAATATCAAGCTTCGTTACTCTATCAACCCCAAACATGAACATTCATAGTCCGATTGCCTTTTCTCCGCTGGAAATAAAACATGGAACCTCTGAATCATGTACTGAGAAAACCTTCTTTCAAGTCGTTTACTGCCCTGACACATAGACGGGCATTTTACCATTTCATAAATACTATGCGATAACAACGCATGAATCGTCATAACAATCAATGTCAAATCTCAAAACCTTAGGTAGTACTGATACTTAATTTGAAATGACAGAGCGGCCTTTCGCAAGGCGACGACAATAGCCCAATTAATTACACAGGGAGAAGCATCATGTACTACATCCAAAGGGCTAAGCCTCAAAGGAATCAAATCGCTCGATGAGAAATCAAAAAGGGAAGTATTCCTAGCAGCCCTATAGCCTCTCGAAGATAAGTATAGACGTCTCCGTACCGATCCGCAAGACTCTACTAGACTTGCTCATGACTCGTGATACCTAAGTAAACCTAGTGCTCTGATACCATGTTGTCACGACCCAAAATCCATTAAGGCCGTGATGGCGCCGGACACCACTGTCAGGCAAACCAACCATAATTCGAATAACTTAATTACTCATTTTTAGTATTTTTGAAATAAAAAAATTTCAATGAAATAGTAAAAGATAAAACTCATAGAGTAAATGATAAATATTTTTAGCAACTAAATTTCTAAACAATCACAACCATTCCCAAAACCCGATGTCACAAGTGCATGAGCATTTACTAGGAAATTTAAAATAAAATATAGCATATGTCCAGAATACAAATTAGACAGGGGGAACGGGGGGTGGGGCGAGATTTAGGGGGTAGGGAGGGAGGCAATGGAGGTAAAGGGAACAAGGGTGTCTGTAGATTGAGAATTGGGTCGTGGAACGTAGGTACATTGACAGGTAAATCTATAGAGTTGGTGAAGATTCT